>VZSC01016136.1:38796-71715 GCA_013398225.1 Steatornis caripensis | reverse complement strand
GGTCAGCCCCCAGCCTGTGCTGGTGCATGGGGTTGTTCCTCCCCAGGTGCAGGACCCTACACTTGCTCTTATTGAACTTTACCAGGTTCATCTCTGCCCAACTCTCCAGCCTGTCCAGGTCACGCTGAATGGCAGCACAGCCTTCTGGTGTATCAGCTACTCCTCCCATCTTTGTATCATCAGCAGACTTGCTGAGGGTACACTCTGTCCCTTCATCCAAGTCGCTGATGAATATGTTGAACAAACATACTCCTTTGGTCAGTTGGGGTCAGCTGTCCCAGCTGTGTCCATTCCCAGCTTTCTGTGCACCAGCTTGGTCACTGGCAGGGCAGTGTGAAAAGCAGAGAAGACCTTGATGCTGTGTAAGCACTACTCAGTAATAGCTGAAACTTCCCTATATTATCAGTGCTGTTTTCATCACAAATCCTAAACATCACATGAGACAAGCTACTATGCAGAAAATTAACACCCCCAGCCAAAACTGGTAGAGCAATTAAAATAGTGTAACCAAAATATAGATATCCTTGATTCCCAAGTGCATAGGAAGAAATATGGGCTGTCAAGATGAAGTGAAGTTGTAGCGGTAGTCTGGAAGAAGAGCCTTACGTTCTTTCATAGTTGCCTAGCAGCCAAATATGACTGTATTTTATTATTACTACGAATAAATTTGCCCTTTTTCAAAATGCTTGACTAACATCACAGAATCACATTGTCAAAGAATTCTCACAACGATAATGCTTTGTAAAAGCATTATCTCTGCACTTTCTGTAGCACTTTATAGGACATTTATTGAAACCTTGTGTATATATATATGCTGGAAAATGTTAGTCATCACTCCAGACAGACTTTTCAATCACTCTGCCACAGTCCTATTGTTCTTTTTGAGTCTTCCGTCTGTATCACTTCCATGTTCTAGACATGCTCACTTTTTGTTTAAACATCCCATTCAGTAAAAGCCCACCATCCATGGTGATTCCTATGGATCTATCACAAGCCATAGGTGTTATCTGTGGTTTGGTGGTAAATTCATTAAGGCATCATGGTATGGATCCAAAGTTCTTGCTCCAGAAGGCTTCCTCATGCATACCTGTTCAGGTATAAGTGGGATGTTTGATAATTTGATCTGTGTGATTAAAGGCAAGCCACAATACTTCATGCTTGTTGATACTAGTATGTTTGTACCATTCCAGCCTTGTGAAACTTCAAGACCTTTGACAAAAGTATGCATTCTTTCTTTGTAAAATGTGATTTTTCTAGGATGCTTTTGTTAGCGCGTCATACAAATACAGATAAGGAAACTCAGTTTTACTCAGACATCAGTTAATCTGCCCAAAGATCACTGCAAGAGCCAGAATCAGACATCTTTGTAATATCTTTGGAAAAGTGATGTCAGACTACTGTGTCACGCATTCTCCTAATAATGACCTTAAAAGTCCTTTGTACACCAGCACGTAAGCCACACTCTCTACAAGGGTTACATGGGATAAGAAGAGATGTGGATCAAATAACTAACAGCAGAGTGCATAAGGGATGCTGAAGGAACCAGGAGATGGAAAGAGACCCAAGCAACCATAAAAAAATGAGAAAATGGCCTTCCTCTGTTTAATGCTGTGTCTTCCCTGTCCCAAGGACAAAGGCTTCTACATTCTACCACGTTTTTCCCTTCCCCTAGAGCATACAGAAGAAAGAGGAAATTGGTTTGGGGCAATGTGAAACTTAGTGCAACTCATGTGAACAAATACTTCTCTACCTTCTTCTGTGTTAAAAGGATCTAAAGCTCTGTAAATAACATTTACGTCCACTGTAGGACTCCTGTACACTGAAGGTTGAAAAAGCAGGCCGGTAGCTGAAAACCAAGTCCAAAAGAACTCATTTCCGATGTCTTCTATCTCCCACATGATCATGATAATGAAAAAAGAAACTGTATGTCAGGAAATGTGGTTTTTCTTTATTTCCTTTGTTTCTACAACGTATACCCTCAGCAGCCACTGAATCCATCTGTAACAACATTTCTAGCAAGTTTTCATGGTAATTGTTCTTTTTATATTTTCCCCATGTCCAGTTATGCTGTGTTATAAAGGAAAAATGCATCAACAGACTCTCAGTTATGCCTTTTCTTTACACATTTTGGAAATAAAGCAAATTAAGCTCTATATTTTTCTTTTTTTTTTCTTTTTACAAGTAACGGTTTGTAAAAATATGAGATTTATCGGCATCAATAGCTGCAAGGATTTACGGGAATGTAAGTGCAATATTCATGAAACAATAGATCAATTTAAGGCAGATGAATAACAACTGTTTCCAAGCTATGTATGTTCAGGAGATGATAAAAGACCTGGCTCTGGCATTACATGAAGGCTGGATCGGAAGTAACTCTCTTCTAGTTCGTTTAAATCAATGTGGGCATCAGAACCATTCAGCACATTTCCTCAGCTGTCCAACACTTGCTGGTGTTTGTGTTACCATATCTGAATTTTTTACACATTCGTAATGAGGTCTTCAGATCCGTGATACTCAGGCTGTTCTGTGTGGAGCCTTGGAGGCAGACCAGACCTGTCAAATCCAATGGAAAACAAATGCAATGGCCAGCTGGCTTAGAAGACTGCAGTTAGATCATCGAGAATGAAAACTCCACCCAGAGGTCTGCCCTCCTCCTGTAGTGGAGTTTGGGCTTCCAGCAACAGATCATACTATCCCAATCTGAGCTGCAAGGCTTTAACCTTTGATTTTTTTACCACTTCATAATTGAGCAAAGGGGCTCTACTTGTTCTAATTTTCTGTCTAGAGTGCTTCAGAGCATCAGCAGTTTGGGGGATTTTTTTTGTGATTTAGTAGTCTCTTTCTAGACAAGGGAACTTTTTTTCTCTGTATGATGAAATAGTGAAAAGATTCTGGGAGGTTACAGAATAAAGATTGTTTTAAAATTTGTACTTTATATATCTAGTAAAAACGTGACCAGGCCCTTGCTTTATAGGTGTTTTTAGGTAATAAAATATCCTGATATTTAGTAACAGGTGCCTGGAGAGCAAGATAATCAAAGAACAGCAATATACGGCAGGAAAAAAAGATAAAAAATACTGGTTATAAAGTTAAGCTGATCTACTATAAATATTTCAGAATGGATTTTCAGTTTTTCATTGATAAAGCATACAAAAATGCTGGTTTCATGTTAATGAAAAGCATTAATTGAGAAATAAAACAACCTTTCAATAAACACAGTTCAAAAACATTTTCGCTCTTTGATGTAATTTTTTGCTTTTCTGACTACTATTTTTTTGGTTTAGATAATAAACGTTCTTGTCTTTTTAAAGAATGATGAGAGAACTCTGAAAATCAGTATTGTACAGCAACTATATATAATATAAGAGGGTAACAGAAATCTAAGCAATAAATCTTATTTCTGTGGCAGGATTTCATTTTACCCCTACAAATGTATTTTAGTAACAAAAATTAGTTCTAAAGACCATTTATCTTTAATAATTTGCCATCTGCAACGTATAGGATAATCTGTTTGAAGAGCAGCAGTAGCTCTTACTAATAACGGGGGGGTTAGAACTTCTCTCATGCAAAATAATAGTTGTATCCGTGCAAATAGGAACTGCTTAATGACTCATTTGTCATTTAAATCTTTCAACGCACTTCGAGCAGATGCTTTTATATCCTTATTTTGCTTCTTTTTTGTGTTTGTTTTTATTATACCTATTGTTCACTGCTGAAAAGAGCACGGCTGCTCAGCTGATGCCATTTTTCATAGGCTCTCTCGGCAAGGGACGGAGCGAGGATGAAGCTGCATGTAGGTCTCCATGGCGACCTTGGTCTTGGCCTGATGCCTGCAGTCTGGCCTGCTCACAAAACGCCATGCCCTGATGAATTATTTAGCTCTGCTGAACAAAAAAAATACAGGAACAGGCTTCTAGTGAGTAACTGAGGAGAGGAGTCTGAGGCTTATACTGATGTGCTCAAGAGTTCTCACCAGCTAGCAGAGGGATCAGTTTGCTCTTGCTTTTCTTAAGGCTCTGCTATTTATCTCTGTCCATGTTGGATACCCACATTTTGTCAATGATTATGAATGTAAGAGAATAATAATTCTGTAAGTTGATAGTCTTTTTTCCTTTGGATATCTCTTATTTATGTTCAAACAATTTTGTTCTTGCATTTTTAACAATATACTTTCATAGAGAGACATTACAACAAGAGCTTGACAATATCATACACCAAATTATTAAGCCCAGAAATAATTATGCCCAAAATTGCTATGTGTTTCTGTGTATTTCGATGTTTGTATCAGTTTACTAAAGAGCATTTGGTAGTTGTCAATTGTTTCTGACAAAGTTAACCAACCTATATTCTGTTTATGCGATGTTATTGTGCTTGGATTACACATATCCAGTCCAAAACACATATATGCAGTTTTGGATTTTGAGACATACCTGCAGGTAGGCAGTTTAAGTAGAATAGACCGAAGTTATTGTTACTTCTAGCAGTGTTATCTGCTGCAAGTATGAAGAAGATTTGGAATATTGAGGGACAAGGTAGTGTATCAAGTGTACACTGTTCAGTTTGGCACCTCAGAATTGGGAGACAAATTTTACCAGTGAGCCTGCTTTTTAAAAATTCCATCTATAATGGATTATTTATGTGCATGTACTTCAGGGCAGAGAATGTATAAGACTCAAAAGCCCTCTATCTCAGAAGAACTCATAATTTTCTTTCTAAGGAGAGAAGATTTTTTCATACTACCATTGACCAAATCTCTGTGTTGAAAAATAGTTTTTTCCCTGGAACTGGTATATTTTTGCATATATACAACAACTCATCGTATGACCCCTCCTTGTACAACATCACTAAGTAAGGATTATAAACAAGCTGGCTGATAGATTCAGTGGGGAGAATGTCTGTGTTGGGGGGTCGAAGTTCAGGTATATTTTGTTGCTTGACTCACCACCTCCTTTCAGTTTTGACACAGTGTGCTGGTTTCGCTAGGGTAGGACCATAGAATCAATTTTCTATTCAGGAAAGCTGCATTTTTGAGACAATTGCAACACCTGATTCAGTGGGAACAAAGTTGATGAGACGCTTTGTTTTAGTTTGTGGATGGCCATGGTTATGTGGGCTTCCATAGTGATCAAGGTGTCTAGCAGTTTCGAGTAAGCCAGGTTGTAAAACTCAGAGGAGCGAAAGCCAGGGCAACTGATCCCGGCTGGCCAACAGCAGTTTTCTGTACCATAAATGTCACGCTCACTATAAATTGGAAAGTTTTTTGGGGAAGGCCCTCCTTCCTCAATGGTGGCCGTTCCTGGAAGGGTCTCGCCCGTCCTTCTGCTCCCAAGGCCGGCTCTCCCCTCTGCTGTGACCTTCCGCTGGAGCTGTGGTGCTTGCAGGTTCAACATCAAGCATTCACTGCTGGGAACGCGCAGCTCACCACCGCTATGTAGGCTGAGTAAAACTTTGTGTATTTTATATTACTACTGGCATTAATATTAGTTTGTTATGTTATTTTATTAAATCTGTTTCTATTTCAACCCTCGGGTCTCCTTTCCTTTTCCCGATTCCCCTTCCTGGGTGGGGAGGCGTCACTGGGTGATCAAACAGCTGACTCAGTGAAGACACAGGGCAACAAGGCATCGACCTTCTGAACGAAATCTGAACCTGCAGAAGGAATGTTCCCTACTTGGCATACTGTGTAGTTAGTCCATGCGAGTCTTTAAGTAACCCGACAAAGCGCTGCAGTGCTCTCATCATCAGTGACTTGCAAAGGAGTGGTGTGCTTAACCTTCACTCCATTCATCTTTGCAGCTTAAGCCTCAACCAGAAGGATCCTCTTCACAGCTGTCAGCTTGTTAGGTCCAAGGCAGGACTCAGAATGAGGTGGCTGAGATTGCTCTGTCCATTTGCACTCTGCTTTTGTTTTAACCACAAGTAACATTAACTAAACCAAAGCCTTAGCTAGCTGAAGTTATTAAAAGTAAAAAGCTGCATATTGGTTATTAAATCCTTATTTTGAAAGACAGTCAGTCTAATAATCTCATTTTACTTTGGGACTCACATTTCTTGAAGATAAAACACGGAACAGTTTGCTAAAGGGAAAATTGTAACTCCTCTACATTTCAAGAAGTCACATGTCAAAGTCTCCTGAGTGTAGCTAACATCTTTGCATCTGCCAGCTGCAAATAAAGATGAATTAGTAAATACAGAGCTCACTTATAGTCTGGAGAATACAAGAATGTGAAGACCTTGCAAAGTCACTGTAAAATATACAGTATAATTCAAAGGCAGACAACTAATGATCAAAAAAAAAGAAAAAGAAATTGTCATTTTTTATCAGGCAAACATACCACAGTAATAGAACACTACAATGAAGAAACATTGATGGCTTCAGAAGGAGGAAAATACAGATTTCTGACTATAGGAAATTATAAACCCTACATTTTCTGTGAATAATCAACAAGTTCTATTCTCTTTATTCATTAATGTTGAGTTTATCATCAGCTTTGTCTTCATTTATAGGAATATTCATTATTCTTGGGGGAACTCATTCTGAATGTGGGAGTGGTGCTCTACATAAGGCTTTAGGTGGTTACTTATAGCTAAAATCTGGAGTTTACATAATCCTTTCTTTTAGATTATATTATTTTTGACGGGTGGAACATCTGGATGTTGTTATTACACGGATTATATTTACTCCCAAGCAATCAAACGTGTAAGCTTATACTTAGCTTCACTTTTAAAATCTTACAAAAAACATAACTTCAAAATTTAAAGCATCTTTGTAGAAACCAGTGAAAACAATTTTCTGTCTATTAAATAAATTCCTTGAAATACCATTGCAACAGTGCAGATAAAATCCATTATAAGATTTCATTAGACTGATCTCATTAACATTAGTTAGATAATTTGTAATTCTAAAGAAAGTACTAAAAGATGGGAATGGATTCTTTTTGCTTTTAAAGTAATGGCATGTAAGTAATATATTTTATTTTCAGATACGCATCTTTCTAGATTTTTTTCGTAGTATCAATTTATCAATCCTGGTCATTTGCATTAATTATCCAAGGTGGCAGCTGTCTTGCTAGTACCATGGCCTAAAATGAGTCAGGACCCTTCACCAGCTTTGATTACTAATTGATAGTTACAGTGATTTATGAGATATTTGCTCATTTTTCCAGCTCTGACTTTCAAAATAACCTGGTGTTAGCCGTCGGACATGTAAAAATAAATTCTACCAGCCATGTAGTGTATGGGTTTGGTTGTGATGTTTCAGCATTACTTTTAGTAAACCTGGCTGTTGTCATAGCATCTCCATCTGCCCTTTTGCCCATTTGAAATACCTCAATTTGCCACTGAACCTACTGAA
Organism: Steatornis caripensis; assembly: GCA_013398225.1. NCBI lineage: Eukaryota > Metazoa > Chordata > Aves > Caprimulgiformes > Steatornithidae > Steatornis > Steatornis caripensis. The sequence continues at coordinate 64,361 of VZSC01016136.1, read as the reverse complement.
GCAAGGATTTCAGTCTCCATGTCTTTGCTGTTCTTTTAAACACTTGGAATTTGTGGTCCAAATACTTCCATCGCTGTGTTGAGTTTACTTCTGAATGGCTCAGCTATATTTAGAAGTCAGGTGTAGAACCTCTAATCAATAGGCTTAAAAATTTGTTATGGCATTAATTAAAACTGATTTGTCATTGGCCTAGCTGTATAATGTGGTATTAAATTACAATATTCTCCATGTTTTTCCTTGTATTTTCTTCTGTTATTTAAAATCGAAGTGTCTGGAGCAAGGATGAATGGTATTTTAAAGAAAGATTATGAGGTTTGCACATCTTTGGTTTGCAGTTGTATTTAATGAAGTGTTCCTTTGAGATAATGTGACTTTGCCTATGCCATGGGAAATGCGTTTTGTACTTCTTGAAAAAAAAATCCGTTTTTGAAAATACTATAATAATGGCAAGCGAATTTCCCCAAAACAGTTAAAAGCCTGTTACACAGTTTAATATATTATTTCAGATGTTCTCCTGACATGTTGTCTGAAACAGCAAACTTTTTTTATAAGTCAATTTCAATTTTATACAGGTTTTTATCAGAGAAAAATGCTGTTCAGGTGCACTGCTACTACACCTGTCATTTACATCCTAGGTAAAGGGGAAGAGAGTTTTGCTCCAAGTTGTCCCGCAGAATTCATTCCCATGTCCCTAAATTTAAGGAGGAACCGAAAGAAAATATCCCAACTAACACTTAATGCACTGTATGATCTCATAGCTCTGCTGAAGTAGAAGGCTGTAATCCATAATTTAAGAGTGTGAAATGCACTTTCTTTATGCAATTAAACAACATTATTTAAGAGATGCTTTTCATATTAGCCAGGCCTGCCTTTCTAAAGGGTGGCACCATTGGGATGTGGAAGGAGAAGTTTCTGTTGTAAATTATGACTCAAAAAATGACACTTTAACTCTTGTTCTTTAGTGCAGTGGACTGAATCTCCTTTAGTGACTGATTAACTTAATCATCTTCTGGTATTTTCCATCAGTTGAACATTTGCATGAATAAAACTGAGAAAAAGAAGCATGGGATGATTCTCATGACTCATCTAAGCTTCTGTTGAGACTGCAGTGGGGCATGAGCTCTCAGGGCAAAGATGTTGCCTGGCATGGTGAATGGCACAGCTATAAAAAATGTAAGAAGGGAAGCAAGACTTTGCACACGCCGTGTGCTGCTGGACAGTTCCCCCTGCGCCCCAGCCCTCTGCAGCTGCCCATCTTCTTGTTTGTGTTGCTCCAGAAATTGCTGCTGGTATGGGTATATACTTTTAGCATTAAAATGAGCATGAACATTATCTTGAAATTAGTCTACATCATTCAGTGTGCTGTTGTTAAAATTAGAAAGGAACAACTTCGGACTGGCTTGAAAAACATACGCTTCAAAAGTACATTTGTGAAAGTTTGATTTAAGTTAAGGAATAGCAAGGATAAAAAAATACTTGAGGAGTATTATACAGCAATGTCACAATTTGAGACCACACTGACAGTGTAGAGACTAACAGGTCTGCAGGGAGGTGATTGGTGCTGTGGTTTCGGCTTTCCTTATTTCAAATAGTTGGATTTAATCGGAGTTAGTTATTCATGAGGCACTTCTTATTTCTTCTAGGTGATTGTCTGACAGCAGTCAGAAGTAAAAGTTAGGGGGGTTGAATTCTTGAATTGATGGCCAAATCCATGAAGTTGCAAGACCAACATGCTAGGTACAGCTGGATTCTGTTATTGGTTGTTTTTCTTGGTGGTAGTTTTGTTTGTTTGTTTTTGCCAGAAACATCTGAAGCTTTCCTGATTTGAGAACTTACTTTTTAGTGTCATGGGACCCCAAGTCAGCCACAGCTGTGAGGCAGATGTTTGTAGACCTTTCCCTTACAGGGAAGTCTTCAAAGAAAACAAAAGGACTTTTAAATAAACAAGTAAATAAGTAAATTACATGTAGCTTTTATTAGCATAAAACTAGATTAGTTAACTTCCTAAGAAAATTCAAAGAACTTAGGAAAGGCAATAGAAGTAAGAAAGATTTATAAACAAATGCCTTCCCAGAGTTGATCCTTGCTTCCAGAAAACCCACTGACCTCCCGACTCAGCAGTATCCCGTGGGGCCCACAGGGGGAAATAAAAAGAAGGCCCCATCAGCTCTGAGGCCTGGTTATCTGCTCCTTGCAATCATTTCTTCACCTTTTCAAAGGAGTTGCAGGCTCCCAGCTCTGTACTGTTATGCAAATTCCTTTGCTTGACCTTTTTCTCTTTGAGGAGACTCAGTGCTCCAAGGAAGGAGCAATATCCCCTTTTCAACAGATTCCATCCCAAGTGTTCGTAACTGCCATCAAGCATGAAAACCAAGAACTGCCCATCACTGTTCACACTACAGATTTGTTTCCTAGCAGTAGATGAGACATGTAAAGAAGCAAACTACTGCAGTGTAACTTGGTGAAATTGACATGAGCGTAAAGGTGCTCTCTATTGCTTTATCTGTTTCTAGATGTGGAAGCAGGAACTTAAAAAGATCCAACAGTATGAAGAATCAAATGTAGGAAAGTTAGAGCCATATCTGAATCAGAAGCTGCAGCTGTGTGAATACAATTACTGTCCTAAAAGAACCCACAAACCAAAGTTTTTATTATGCTATAATCTGTGTATAGAAAAGCATTAGATATATATCCACAACCCGGCAATTGCAATGAAGAATGTATGGCAGATCATTTCAGAAAAAATACTCAGGCCTGTGTGTGAAGTAATTTTTTTTCTCTATTTCTGCCTTTGCATGCTTTTAAAATTGTTTTCCTTCCGTTGCGCGTGCAGACAGTTTTGTGATTTCATCTGAAAATGATCCTACTACATTTCAAGGAAGAGTGAAAGGCATTTCATTGGAGGGGTCTCTTCTACATGTTCCTTCAAAACACACTCAGGCAGAGAAGCGTTTCTCTGAATAATGCATAATGGGAGTTTTATATAACTTTCATTAATCAGACAATTGAATTTTTTCTCAGAAAAGAGGTTCTTAAAAGCAGTGATCCTGGTACCTCAGAACATGTCATTCAGTCATTGGTGTGTTCTTGATTGTGCTGGTCTGTCTGTGGTTGTGTGTATGTGTGCACATACAGCTCATGGGGTAGGCGATTGTGTAAATGACAGAGTTTTCAGGGATTGGTCTTATGAATCCAGAGTCCTTATTCATCCCCTTGGTCGCAGGCTATCTAGCGTCCAAGAAAATGCTGTAAGTTATTTCTTTTCCTTTCATTCATTGTGGAGTTTAGCTGGCGAGGTGTGTAGGTTGGACATATGAAAGCACTTCTGGTGTGATGTGATAAGTGACTGTTTCAGAACTGAGCACTTTTCCTTCTGAAATAGGTTACATGGATTTTGTAAAGCTTGCGTGATGTGCAACTCTAAATGAAAGCAAACTTTCAGTTTCCATAGAAATAAGTACAGTATGTGTTTAAAAACTTTGAATCATGGCCCTATTTAGCGCTAACAAAAGAGATTTAACAGCAGTGTAAATCTACGTGCTGAAGTTGCAAACTACTTGCTGCTTTATTGCTATCTAACACTTTTCATTTTCTGGAAATATTTGTACACGCGTTGTTTCTCTGGTTTCTTAAAAGAATTATTACATCAGCAGCTGTATGGTAGATTGAAGCTGAACATTTGTTCCTTAAAATTACTGTTCGTATTCACAGTTCAAAGTAAAGAAATAGTAAGTTTAATATCTGGTTTTCATTTCTGATGGTTACATGTGACATATAAGCATTTCTGTATGTCTGAAGCAAAGACAGTGCAACACTGCTCAGAAACAGAAAGGCTATTTATGGAAAAGCTTTGGCAGAGCACCATACTGGACATTGACTGAGTGTTGTTGGAAAAGATGGTAGCTGTGTATGGAAAAGTAAAGAGAACATAAAAACAAAGAGGGGTGTGGAAGTCTCAGCATTACTTGATTGGCATAGGCTTTCAAGGTCTGTTTGTTATCCTGCTAATATATCCTTACGCATGCTGAAATCTTTGCAGAAGTGTCTGGCAAGCAGTCTGTGATAAACTGAAGGCTGTCAGTCAGAAACTGAATCCAAAGAGAGGAGTTATTTAAAAAGCAGACAGTAAGTCAGTGAGAACAGCATTTCTTCTGAAATAACTAAGGTTATATGGAATGGATAGTTTCCATTCTTTTTAGGATATGGAAAATTTTGCAGGAGCCTCTTCTTGCTTTGCTCAGTAATATTGCTAAACTAATGTTGCAGAGACACTGCACAGGTTAAGTGAGAAAGTAAAGCTTACAATAGTTAATGCAATGACATTTTTCCTTCTCAAGCATTGACAGCTCTTGTCATTTCTCTAGTCTTAGGCTGCTTGCATGCCAAAATTCTTTAAAGTTGAACATACATGGCAGTCCTTATGGTCTAAGAACAATACATAAGCATACCAGTATCTTCTTGGGTAGTGTGTCACTATAGGAGAAGTCCAGATTTTCCCGAGAGAAATACTGACACAACCTTGCAGTTGTGATTACATTCTAGAACATGTTAATCTTATTTTTCACCATTTCTGTTCAAGAGAGATTGTGTATCCCCATAGCAGATTTTACGGTTCAGGATTCTTGAGGGGCACCAAGCTAAGCATTCAGAAAAAAACCCTGAAACGTTGTGTCTGATTAGACAGTTAAAGCAGGCATGGGCATAAACACGATAATGCTGATGTCCTAGTCAGACGCTAGATATTTTAGGACAGTATCTAGATGAAGAACAAAAATTGAATGTACAGGAGGAAAGTAGGCATGCTAAGAGAGGCTTGTCTCTTTCCATAGTTCAGTAGACTTAAGATTCAAATCTGTTTTCAGATGTACTGAAAACTTACCAAAGAAGTTCCTAATGTCAGGGTAGACAGTAGTGGAATATGAACCGGTAAATTCATCCACCTTGCAGTGTAAAGTGCTCCTCAGAGTACGAGAGTACCACTTTTAAATCAAAATGTGAAAGCATAGCTTTTGAAGGTGAAATATTTGGAGAAGGATGTAGAGGAAGCCTCCAGGTGAAGAATATGAGTAACAACTGGCTGTTCTCGTTCGCAAAAAGCAAGCACTCTTTTTCTATAACTGTTTATAAGACTATTGGACTGCTGGGGATTTCAAACGATGAAGAGATTTTGTGGTAAAACATTGCGTAGGACGATGTGGGAAATCACTGCAAGTGAAATAAGCTTGCATTACAAAGACAAGTTTTTTTTAAGACTGAGACAGCTCCAAAAGTTCCATGTCATTCAGAGTTCACTATTGGGCTATGTTGCAATTTGGGCATCTGCCTGGAACGGAAGCTGAGAATCGTGTTTGCTGATAGCTGTGAAGTGCTTCACAAAATAGCCTGAAACTTACCCAGTAAGAAACCAAGAGGTTGTGAGAGTAGCCAGGGCTCCACCAAACAAACACATTGGTTGGCGTGTTCTTAGTCAGTTTAGATGGGAAAGCTCAGCATACAAACTGTTTCAAAGGGTATGAAGCAGTCTAGGTTGAACAAAAGAAACACCTCATTGGAAATTAAAATCTAAGAGAAAACTAGTGTCAGATCTGAGGAGCTCTCCTAGGGTATCTTCCCAAAACATGACGCAGTGGTTGGTCTAATTAGCTGTGGCAGAACACTTCTACAATACACCTATACTGCCTCTAGTATTTGAGCTAGCTTGTGCAGCTCCACTGGCAGCATTATATCCTGGTGACATGCCTCGGAATTCAGCTTACTGCCTATGCAGAAAAAGAGCATTACAGCTCAGAGCCAGTCTGCATGGAAATTCAGGCGACCAGGTAGAAATACAAGCAGAAGAGTAGGAGTCTATTTTCATTAAAACCATTTCATATGTTGATGTGTCTCAGTGCTTTCTGCTGAAACGCTTTCCTGTTTCCACCATGCTGTACCCCCTCATTGTTTCATAGCAGGACAGCTGGGCCCTTGATTATTACTTAGTGAAATGGAATGTATTGGTTAATCCCAGCCTCCAACAGCATCAAAGCAAGCATGGCAACTCTTCCACTGATTGTTTTGTGTTGCTGTGTCTCATTTTCTCTTAGTCTAGAATTCCCGCGGAGAGTTATTTGGAGGTTGTGTAGTCAATGCCTGTATCTGTGCATAGAAAATTCCCCCTAAGTCAGGGAGGTTTGAACACAGCTGTTCTAAATGAGCCCTTGTGAGGAGAAACGTAACATCTCCTGGGATCAGCATTAATTACCTCCATACCAAACTTCTTTCTCAGAACCTGTAAAATCCACCTTTCCTTGGGCTACCAGTTTAAATAGGAGAAAAGAGTCCTGACTGTCTCTTCCTTCACCGGACCTTGCAAACAAATGCCACCTGGTGGGAAAGATTAGTAGAAGCTTGATATCCATCCCTGGTTGTTGGAAAAATCTGAATAATTAATTTCTTCTAGCACAGGTTGTGTTGGTTCTTTCTTCTTCACCTGTATTATTCATTCTTTATCTGTTCTTCCTACTCTTTAGCCAAGAGTTTCTGTTCTAGGTCCAGCTAGAGACCAGTGGTGTTGTTCTTACTGTGTGATCTCATTCACATACAACAGTGACAGCGTTACGATAAAAAAACTTCTCTGCAAGCTTAGTATTCTGCCTCCCATCCCCCATCTCTGAATCTTTTTATCCCCCTTTGAGACCAAAACTGGAAGGAATCAGTCACAAATGGAAATAGGAATTACAGAGAACAGGTTTTATTTAAAAAGTCCAAGTATGAAAAAAGACCTAGAGAATTCTGTTCAAAATTAATGGCAATGCCAGAAATTAAGAGTCTGAAATTGACCTCTCTTAATGTAATTACTTCTGAGTTTAGAACCAAAACCATAAAGACTTACATTCACACTGAAAATGAGGATGAGATCTGTATCAGTGGCTAGAATAGGGAAAGAATGGCCTTCCTTTTCAGTGATAATCACATTTGTTGCCTGGCTGTGTTGCATTTGGCATGGCTTGTTAGAAAATTAAACTAAGAGATTCTGTTAAAAGATTTTATTTGATCGCTTTAGATATCAACTGAGTTAGCAGTTGTTCTATTGAAGGAAGACATGTTACTTTTTCATTACTGATGATAAGTTACGCAATGACTGTACTGCACGAAGAGGATTGGGACATGAGTGGCAGTTTTCAAGCAGGAAGTAACTACTGCCCCACCATGTGTTTTAGTCATATTAGACACCCTGCACTGTAACATACAGTGCTTTCAAACATAAAAACATCTTCCGTCTACATAATCCCTTTTACAAACATATCCAAAAAGCATTCTAGCGTTTGACTGGAAATTCAAGTGGAATGTGAGCACTTGAATTGAAAGAGTGTTCTTCAAAAGCCCTGCTGAGGGCTGACCTAGGAAAGTTGGGAGATTATATCATTTTTGTGCAGAATGCTCAGGACCTATAACCCAGCTGAGGTTGTTGGAGCTTCACAAATGAAGAATCCTTAAACTCTGTAATCTCTTCAGCAGTCAAATTTAATAGGCAGGTTTGAGCAAATTCAACTGCATAAAATTAGAAAATGTCTTTTATAACTGGTATAGTTGGGCTGGTTTTGCTCTAAAACAGGCAATAGGCAATAGTCTGTTAGGTACATATTTATTACAGGGAAAATAATTCTGATTTACAGAATGTTAATCAAAGGCAATCCTGGGGGTGAAAATATATAGCATGTTGTAAGGCTATCTTTATCTGAAGCCAAAAGATGACATGTATTTTACAGATGTTGAGAAAACTCCGGAAGAATTTCCCCTGCTTAGACAGGATTAGATTACTGTACCTAGAGATGCATTTTATGTGGTAAGAGATGTGATTAGAGAGTCAAGGCCGTCAACGATAAGAATATTTAAGGAAAAACAGTATGAAATTTAAGTTTCTGGTTTTCTGGATAATCCATCTCTTATAATTCTGAAAAATAATTTCCTTTCAAGTGTTTGGTGGAACACAGCTTGGTCAAGTGGTCTTCACTCATCGGTGAAGAATGTTAAAACATAGTACACTAAAATTGAGGTTGTAATAAAACAAGAGACTATTGTAATTCATTAATCCCTGTTGTGTGAGAACATGACATCACTGCAGAAATCTTTAAAACTAATCTGTAATGTGGTCCTGTCTTCGGCTAGCTGTGACAGTAGCTGTCAGCAGAGCTATCATTTTGGATAAGGGAGCTCTTAGAAGACAGAGCACCCTGAAGACATTTTTTATTATAGTGTTGGTTTTATGACTTCGGTGAGAGCATTTCCTGCTCAGTGCTTTTAGCATAGGAGAGGAAAAGATAAGAGCCAGACAGAATTTTTTTTTAGGGAAGAACGCGTATTGGAAAACACTAACTTGCTAAACCAGAAAAATTTCACGAGTATGTTTTCTTTCTCTGCATATTTTCTCCTGTGATGAAGACTCCTGTGAAATAGTGGTTGAGTTTATTTTTTGTGTCTCTTTTCCTTTGGGGAAATCCAAACTGATGGTAGGTAGTTTGCTTATCCCTTTTCTGAGGAAAGTTAAAGAGATAAATACATGCCATTCTTCCTTAATTTTATGGCATTCATATTCTCTCTTCTTTCTGTATTTAGATATGTATTCTAATAGTAGAGAATAATAAAGGCCATATTTGATGGCAAAACATCTATGGAAAAAAGGAATGCTGGTATTTGGTTTATTGTGGTAAATTTTAATGATGCCATCCTTGTGTGATGCATGATTGAGACAGGGGCTTTGTTGGAAACCATGTTTCTCTTGAAGTTTTCCCACTTTTCCTTCCAGTGTGTATCAGCAGCATTTCTTTTAACTATTCCAATGATGCGATGGGAGATGGTACCTACAGGGAGCACCTATCCTGCTGGAAGGTCTCTGCTGTAAAGACTGCAGCTCATAGCACAAGTTGCTGATGTCCGTTTGTGGTCTCCTAGTACCCATTGAAGGTGCACCACTGTGAGCACACCTCATAGCATAAGTTGTTAAAGTCTGTCTGTACTCTCTCAATATTTGTTGAAGATGCATGGCTGTGAACACATTCTGGATATACAGCCTGCGTGTTGTGGATTCTGCTGGTTACATTACTGCAGTCAAACCAACAGAATAATTTCAAAGCGTGATAGCCATTTGTTGATAACTGAGGTTTACATCAATTTTATTATATTTTCATTGAATGTATTGATCTATCGGTAAAAGCAGTGTAAGGAACCAAAGAGTTCCAGGAGTTAGCGTTTTTATTTTCTTTTTTAAAACAATATAGTCTTCTGAAAAAAGGATAAACTTAGGCTGTAACTCTTAATATATTGATTTACAAAGTGCCTGGCATGTGGAATGATTACTCCCTATATTCATCCAACCTTGTCAGTGTTCCATAAGCTGCTTACGGTGAAATCGCTTAATTGTTTGTTTTATAACTTAGAAAGGCTAAGAGCAGAAGGCGTTATTACATCAGATAAAGTGTTGCTATGTACTGCAGATGCCATGCTAGTACAAGATACACAGTCTATGGGGACATCCTCCCATATGGTCTGTGGTAAGCTAAACTCAGCTGATGCTGATGCCCACCATATTTTGCATTTTTCTGTAAGTGAATGTAATTGCTGATTTGTAAGACCTGAGTAATCATTTATTTAAAGTTTATCTTCTGGATGGCTGGACTGAGTGTTGATTTTGGTAAGCTCTCTCACTAAAATATTCGGTTATTTTTGCATTCTTGTATGTCCACTGAAATTTAAAATGTGTGTGATTCCTATTAGGAGAAAATAGCAGTGTATTTTACAAATAGTATGTTTTCATTCCACACGCTGTTTGTATATTAAGCTTTTATGTTCAAAGTGTAACTGCACATTTCATTTCTATGCCTGTATCTTGAAATGCTTGTACTAGCTCAATATAAGGGACTGCAGCTGCAGAATTTTATTTAATCCTGTTGGGTAGTGCTTATCTGACTGTAAGTCTTCCAGAATTATCTATCCATGTTTATTTTAGATTGTTCAGAATATGATTACTAGACAGGTTTTTTATAAGTAGGGAGCGAAAAATAGGCTGTTTTACCATATTCTTGGGTTTGCTATATTTGTCTTCCCTTTTTTTTTCCTTCTTTTTTTTTTTTTCTTTTTAAATCAGCTTGAATACCTTACCAGGAAGATATTGCAAGGAGTTGTCTGCTATTCAGTTGCCTGTTTCTAATACTTTATGGTATGTTAAATAACTCGATACCTGCTTCCCATAGCTGTGGTTGAAAAGGGAGTAAGTGTCTACCTAATGAAACATGCCATTAGAAACCAGTTTTTGATGTTTTGCTTGATTTTATTATTTTCAATAGAAACATGCTGAAATTTCAAAGAAGGAAAGAAGTTTTGCAAGCAATTCTCAAATTCTATTACAGTTTTCATCTACTAGGTTTTATTTTTTAATCGATTGTTTGAATTTCCAGTTAGTATCACATAGTTCTATGTGGCTGATGAATTTTAAGAAGTGTCTTGGATGGTATTTCTTGTGAATGGAGCAAATCTAAGAAGAGGAGATAATTTTGTGGAGAATCTCCATGGTCCTACCGTCTCCTTTGGTGAAACAGACTGCATCAATTGAAGTCAACTAATGTACTTTCCTGTAACGCGACAAAGGCAGAGCTAAATGTTCAAAGAATAGATGATTTTGCTTTCTCATCCAGAGATTTAAAAAGCTTTTTTTTTTTTTAATAAGCATGACTATTTTTTCACTGTTATACCTAGAAATTACTGACTAAGGTGAATGTGTTCTAAAATATTTTAAAAGCTCAGTATGGCTTCCTGTTTCTTTCTTTTCCTTCTTATCTTTTTATGTTCTCCACTTTCTGCCATTATCCGTTTACCTTACTCTGTTTTCCACAGAACTTCACCAAAAATTCTACTCCAAGAATGCTTTCATAACTGTCCTGTGTCCCCAAACCTTCTACCTTCTCTTTTCTCTGTCCTTCCTCAACTTTACCTCTCAATATTTATTGTTCCTTCTGTTGTATTCCCATTTTTCATTGTCCCTCGCTGGATGCTGTCCCACTAGCTACCTTAATCTCTTCTCCATTTGCAAAAGCATGTCCCAGCTGATGAAGTTTTGGTAACAATCAGAATATGGGATGAAGCATGTGCAGAACAAACATGCCCTGCTTGACTGTAGGCACGGCAGGTGAAGCAGATTGCAAAGCATAGCAGAGAAATGGTTAAGAAAAGTAAGCCCTTCACAGGTAGGTCTGGCAAAAGCTATTTCAATTAAATTAGAATACCAATATATGCTTAAAAATTTAGAATAGGCTAACTTCTGCTAAGAGATTAGTTTATAGGGAAGACATGGAGAGAAAGCCGTTATGTTAAGCTTACCCATATAAACTGAACAGATAACATGCTGTTCTGCATGTTTTCTTGGCCTGTTACAGCAGTAGACAACCTGCACTGCTTATCCCAGAACTCATCAGCTAAAGGCAGCTGTGCCTGAACCTCTGACCTTAATTTAACTTGACTGGGCTAAACTCTGGCTGCTGAGCTACTGAAGAAGTTTAATCCCACAGTACCAGCTAGCTAAAGCTATTACTCTAAGATTTACTATTTGAAGTACTCTACTTTTCTATCTGTAAGGGACTGCTGAGTCAAATACATGTAATTCAAAGATGGGCTGCAGTTCCATAAATGCAACTAACTGCTTCCCTGCTACAAAATGAAATACCCTGAACCAGCTCCAGTTTTCTACTGAAACAAATAAATTACATGGAAGATTTTATTACAGTTTTTAATAAGCTAGGCTCTTTAGCCAAAGTATTTAAAAAAAAAAATATTGCCGTACAGGGGCATGCACACAAGGGTTTGTGTTGGGAAATAACACCACTGTAAAGACACTTCTTTTCTCAGTTAGTGCAATAATAGAAGAACTCAGGGTCACTCAGACTTCCTTTTCCAAATCCCTTTGAAGATCTGTATCTGCAAGTAACTAGAACTATGTATTTGTTGGGAAACTTGTAATTGGCTCCATGTATCATCCATTTACAAGATATTATGGGAGCAGTATTATTTGTCTGTTTAAATTTTTCTTTGAGACATAATTCTTATTTAATAGTTTTTCCTTACATTTTTTCCTCTCTGTCTTACTAGAAATCAGACTCTTCAGGGCATGAGCAGAACCCTGCTTGTTAGTATATTAGCAGTACAAGAAATAAACCCCAGCTTTTTATTCAGGTCCTCAAAGGTAATGCGATCAGACTACTTTGATTGCAGTGTAGCCAGAAGTCAGCCAGTTATTAGTCTGGCATGGTGTATTTATTATGTAATAGTATGTCAGATAGCAAACCAGACTCAGTTGTTGAGTGTTATCTTCTGCTGGGTTATAGTCTTCAGATCCCCCTTATCTAGGCTGGGTTACTCTTCTTTGATTGTATTGTGATGTAAGGATTTTTAAAATCACTGTATCTATGGAGTACACAGAAGTTATTTTTGGTTCTTCCCTTATGCTGATACAGTTAAAAAGCAATCACTCTTCCTAGAGCTATGCAAGTATCTGTCAAGTGATGGTAGTACGCAGACAAGGATATACGGGAATGTCAAGACACTGTGCAAGTTGAAGTTGCTCTTGTTGTTAAACAAATGCAGACATGCAAATTTCACTTCTGTTCAGGGTGCAAGAAGAAAAACCAATATTTCCCAAATGGTGAAAATATAAAACAGTGTAAATGTGTGAAAGTGTATCTCTGTATTCAGTACATCTCTATATTCTCGTGCTGTATGTTACAGTTTTTAATGGATTGTTGCAGGCAGTGCACTGGAAAATATGAGTGTGTATTGATCATTCTCTTACCTAAAAAGAATAGAAGAGTAGTGCTAAAGAGAAAATGTATTTTTCCTTCAAATGCTTTGCTGATATTTGAAATTCTTTACTTGGCTTCTTAGTGCATGGGTTTCTGAGAACGTGGAGTTTGAAACACATATGGTTTATACACTTTGTACATTGAAATGCCCATTTTATGTAACAATGGACAGCTATAACAACGTAAGCATGTAAATGAGAATAATTTGCATTGTTAAGAACGAGCACTTGACTGAAATTAGACAATAAAAGGAAGCAAGCCATTTTTGATGGGACTGGGTTTGGTCCCAATGACCTCTAGTCTAGTCTTTGAAAGGGCTGTGTATGATGTGTGCCTAGATACTAGAACCACACTAATATAACAGAGTAAGTGTAATTTTCTGACAAGTTTGACTATACTATGAACGGTTGTTCGAAACACCATTTGCAGAGGAGGAATGAGACCTTAAAAGAAATGCTGCGGATTAAAAAGACTGATATAGTGCCTTCAGATCTGATAGGATTTGCATGTTCAAGAGGGTAAATATCACTTGCAACATAACTGACATACCTACTGCTATATGAGGAATAAAGATTGTTCTTAGCCTCTGGTTTTATGCAAACATCACGTCTCCCCATTCATTTGAAATTAAAAGGCTTTGTACTTTTTATATAGGATTCATTAAACAGATCTATAGGCATATATATATGGCCTCTACAGAATGATGATCAAATGTTGATATGATAGGGAGTTAGTTCACATAATCACAACCCGTGATTCTTTTGTAAGCTTAATCCTTTAGTTTTGCAGTTGGTATAAAGATACTTTACAAAGCACGTGGCACGTTTTTTTACAGAAACATCCATACAGTTCCATCAGGAAGCTTTAGTTGGAGGAGAGTGCAGTTTCAGTGGATTTCTCTTTAAAGGTATTATGCATATGCAAGCTAGGCTTATGATAGCATGTGAAATAGCCACTGTATTGGAAAAATATATATATATTTCTTTTTTCTCTTGGAGGGCCTGGTGTTTATGCTAAATAGATAAGATTTCTTCTAAACTCTTAAAGAAATATGATTTTTTTTTTCCTCCGGAGCAACGGTAACTGCAGAACAGAATCACATGCACCACAAAGCGTTCATTTGTCTCTGTTTCGAACATTTTGTCCACTCTTGTTTCCTTCTTTCTACTATTTATTTCTACTCAGCACTTTGTGAAACAATGAACCATTGCAAATGCTTTTCAATCATTCTTGCTTTTATTATGCTCGATCTTTTTTTGCATTTTAGATAGGCAAATAAAAAGAGAGCCTTTTAGAAATTAAATAAAAAGGACACAGGTATTTGCTTCCTGGAACACTGGAATCCGAAAGAGATTTTTAAGTTCCTTAAAAGCGACCAAAATTAGTTCAAAGGTCTCAGAATGCTCTGAAACCTTAAGTAAGTTTAATTATTCCTTTGTGGCATGGCCTTGTAAAAGTATTGTGAACATCTTTATGCTGAACTACAATATATGGCTGTTCCTTCCAACTTTTTATGTACCTGAGTGCTTTAGAGTTATGAAAAAAGGAAGATATTTACATTTTCAATAATTCTATCATCAGTGCACATGGTTGATATTGTTCTCCCTTTTTAAACAATTAAAAAGAGACATGTTTAACTCCTCTGAGGTCACATTGGATGTTTGAATAGTGAAAAGGGGTAGTCAAACATTAGAAAAACTTTTGGGTCGCTTTTCTGTGTTGCGCTGAATTGTAAAACTCAAATTGTTTCATTCCAGCCGAGTTACTCAGTTAAAATGTCCTCTACATGAGTGGGACTGGCGCCTCGCTTGAGAAAGACTAGTTCTATCCACCCCTCAGTGAGATACAGGAGTGGAATTGTTTCCTTCCCCCCAGATACCGCAAGGTCCTTCCACAAGCAAATCTTAAATCTTCCCAGTGACCTGCAACAGCCTTGGAGCACAACTGCTTCTGCAGTCTATGTGCTGGTACTAACCTTAAAAATTTCCACAACAAGTTCTCAGCTTCATGCCTTTTAAACAGACCCATTGACTTAGATAACATCAATTACATTCTTACTAGTTAAATATCTGGTTGGATTACAACCTAACGAAACATGATAAAGTATATCTACAGTACACAGTGCTGGACATTATTAAGATATAGTTAATGAAGGTAATATTTAGAGTATGAGGGGAATTGTTTAGCTTGGTAGGATTACCAAGGCAAAATCATTTTATAACATGCTTGTAATTGAGCACTGCTCCTGATTATACCTATATGAGTCTTCATAGGCATGCTGTGCTGAGGCATCTGAAGCTTATATTCTAATTAAAACTTCTGAAAAGGTCTGACAGTGAGAAATACAACTATTTCATAACCTAGCTATCTTCTTGATCTCTTTAAAAACACTTTGTAACTGAAGAATGGTTTTAGGAAAGTCAGCCAGGGCTTATTACTTAAATGATTGATATTTTAGTTGTTGACCTTGGACACTACAGCTCAGTGCTGCAACTTTAATTACGCACACAAGTGCTGCAAAATGCAGGTGTTTGATTAGGTAATCAAGAATTTAACCTCTGACTACCTAAAATATTATGAAAGGTAGAGGTTCTTTTTGTGCAATCAGAGTGATTAGCTGCCAGAACTAAATTCTTTGTTAACACAGATGATACTTTCCTTAAATATTTCAAGTAGACATTGATAGTGAAAAAGTAAGGTTTTCTATTGTACTTGTGTACTTTTTAAAAAGATGGAAAAAGGAATTAAACCACTAATATAAGCAGACATTAAAAAAAGCAATTGGAGTGCAGTCATTTGTACTCATTGGATTTACCCAGCAGGTGAAGGTAGTTGTAGCCTTCCTCTTTGGTTGGGGCACGCAACTAAGTGCGACGCAGCTGCTTGACTGTACTGCCTCTCCATGCTTTCTGCCTGTCCTCCATCTGCCAGCCTCTCGCAGACTGTGGCCATGTTCCTCCTGGTAGCACTGTCCTGGATGCTTCACTACCAGTTGTATGGCAATGTGATCCCAGCCCTTAGTGATTATGCTCTATCTGTAGCAAGAGCAGGTGACAAATTTAATTTTATGCACAGAAATGTGCATGTTTTTTAATGTTGCTCGAGCCACGTCATCCTTAATTGAAATACAACTGCTCTTTATTCAAGATGAGTTTCTAGAAATTGAAAATGGCCAGTGTCTCCAGAACTCAGGGCTTCTCAGTGATTACACAGAAGAGCATTCTCAAATACTCCCAGTCACCTCCTGCGGCAACCTTGGAGCACAACTGTTTGGGCAATCTATCTACTGTTGCTAACATTCAAAAAGTGTGTGAAGACATTTTTTTCAAACAAGACGTGCACCTGGAGTTTGCATCTAACCAAAATTTGGAGAATTTGGGGTAGATTCTAGATGTATGTTAATATATGTATAGGATTTATAAATATTATCAAACAAATAATCATTTTCAATAAAGGTAATTATTAACGTCCACATTTACTGGTGAGAGCGGTAGTCCAGAGGACTGATCCTTGCCATGGTTATCCCTTTGCTGTGTACAAGTTGGATCGAGATTACTGGGGAGAATGTGAGAGAGAAATCAGCTGTCTGGATCCCATGAGAACTGGAAAGGGTCTGCGGCGTGGAGTGAGGAGCTTCGTTATACTCTTGTTGCTTGTAAACTGATAAAAGCTATTGAAAAACAGTAAACATTGAGCTATGAGGTGCTGTTTTCACAGGAATACTCTTTGGAGTTGATCCACTGTTTAAAATTGGCTGCACTCACTGATTCAAGCATATCTTGTTGTGCTACATACTATGTCCAGATGATGGCTAAGCCTTCACCAGGGTTTGAAGTCCGTGGTGTCTTGGATGTTTTTTTCCTTCATGCGTGCATGTGGCTGTCACAACGCATTTTGGTGTTATTTTGAATATGATTGTTGCTAAGGCTATAAGAGTTATTTTTTCTACAAGAAAAATATTGCCCAGTGTGGGAAGATGTGAGAGAGAAAAGCAGCGCTATTGGCATTGATTCCCTTTGGGAACAGCGTGGATGTTCTCTAGGCAGGGCCCTTTACTCTGAACAGTTCACTGGCCAGAAATCCAGTAGCAAATGACAGGAACATTTGCTCTCCAAAGAGAACTTCCACTGAAACGGCAGGAGAGTTTTAAAAGGAGCAAGCTCTCTAGACAAAGAAAGCTGGTTTTGCCCAGAAATGGAATATAAAGTGAGAGAATGAATGTAGCTTCTGGATGAGCATAATGTTTGTTATAAATTTGAGAAGTAAAATTACGTTCAGGAGGTTGTTGTTTCACTGAGGAAATTACTCTGCCTGCCCTTCCCCCCAACCCCCTTCATTTTTCATTCATTTTCTTTTTCAGGAGAACAGCACTTCTGTGTCTTTTGGAAATTCCTTTGCTGAACCTGAATTCTTTCTGTTACCAACTTGTTTTCCTTCAAGAAATTAATCATAAGCTAGCATCTCTGTTATAGCCATGTGTTTTTCCAGGAGAAATATATTCAATTAACTGTGGCACTTAAAAACCTTGAGCTAATTCCAGAGTTGAAGCAGCTGAATCTGAGGTTCCTGCTCACCTGAAATAGTGTCAGATGAGAATTTGCACTTGAGAGATCCAAACTAACCGTGGTTATCACCCACTGCTTAATCAGAGGATGGTTTGTAGTGAGTAAGGTATATAATTCTATCACAACACACCAGCTTTCACTGAGAGCAGCAGAGCTGAACCAAGCTGTGATACATGGCTTGGTTTTGACATTTTTATCAAGAACAAACCCATTTAAGGTGTGTGCTTATCAGATAAACACTGGAAGAGAAAAACTGTATTGTGGATTTTCAGTAAGTTAAAGAGGGAGTAGATTATAGGCTTTTTGTTTTACTGTTTGCATAGCTGAGGAAACAGAAGGCAACAGGCTGAAAGAAATGGCCCTAAATCTAAAGTGAAGGAGATAACACATTCAATAGTATTTGGCCAATCCACTGAACTCACAAGAAATCTAAACTTTTTGGTTGTACTTAAAAAAGTAATAATATTTGGATACTGATATTATTTGGAGGTATGCTTTATGTGGCAGTAGACTATCACATTTCTTTAATGCCCGAGTAGAGATTAAAGAAGAATTCAGAATTTTCACAATGGAAAACTGGATGCGTGGATAAAGGGGTCTGTTCCATCTCAGCAGACTGTATAGTACTGGCTACTGCCGCAATGTTTTGCATATAGTTTGCATATAGCATGTGGTTCAGTTAAGTATGGATCAAGTAGAGTTTGGAGGTGAAGTTTAGATCTCTAAGAACAAGGAAATGAGAAAAAATATATTTGTCGTATTTTGTCTCTGGTAGAATTATGTCCTTTACTGGTTTGCAATAGTACATGTGTAATGGAAGGAAACATACTAACAGGAAAAGCAGGGGTGTGGACTTCAGCCAGGCATGTTATTTTCTCATTTCTTTTTGTGCCCTACTTTTGCCTTTCCCTTGTCACGTAAGAAGATCCTTTTTCAGTGCTTGCGATCAGATGCCTACTACTGTCAAATATTCCTACTACTGTCAAATATTCCTACCACTGTCAAATATTCCTACCCAGTTATGTGTGAAGAAACTAACTGTGCTAGGTGAGCGAACTAGTGCTTCTCATTCTGCCGTGCGTCAGTAATATTTGAAGCAAATTGGAGTGGTCCGTCTCCTTTGGAGAAGAGACATTGTCGGTATTCAGTAGCTGTTTCTTGGGTCTAGCATCTGCCCCAGACAGGAGCAGTATCTCTAACGTGACTGTTCATGCAAATGAGTTTATTTAAGTTTGGAAAAAGATGAATAGGCTGCAGAGTTACTTTGCTCTTTCGCAGAAGTAGAGAGATGCTCCAGGCAGCTTTGTGCATTAGACCTACTCAAAAAGAGTGCTAATAAATCAATTCTCACTTTTAGTGAAGGTGTTCTACACTACAAAACAGGAGAGAAAACCAGTGTTAACACTGAGAAACGGTGATTGTAGAAATACAGATTGGTGTGGGAATTGTGGGCCTGTAGTGTACATGCAACTGCTTTTAACACTGTATTTGGAAACTAACGTTATTTCTAACTCAACTCCTAAGCACAGATCAGTGTTGTGCAAGTTAATATGGGTAAGTTATTCTTTTTGTCTGTAATAGGAAATGACAATTTCTAATCTTGCAAGTACTTAAGACGATGAGCAGAGTATGCTGGAGTACTCTTAAATAAGGTGAGGATAGATTTTTTTTTAGGTTTATTTTAAGACTTTGAATTTTTGTAGGTAATACATATCAATGTTTTATGCTAACAACAGGCAAATGAGATTTACCCACAATTGTAATTAAGCAAAGTCAGAATTCAAAATCATGGTGCTGTAGGAGACTTAATGAGAGCTGCAAAGCAGACCCTTGCTAGCATATTTTTCAATTAAAAGGATAAAACCCTCTCTGCTTAATTTACACATTTAATGTAGTTAGCTAGGTAGGCACTCTATTTCACTAATTGTTTTGATGGAAAGAGAGGTAATTTAATGCTAAGGTGGCATAGCAGAGCAGTGAAGTCAGAAGATCTGGATTCTTTACTCGGCTTTGCCCCTAATCCATCACTGAAAAATGAAAGGCTTGCTGCATGTGTAAAATGGTTGTAAATAAAAATTCTAGGCTTTTTTCATTATAAAGCAGTTGGTGGCATCTTTTATGCAATCTCTTATGAGTCTGTTGTAGTAATTAACTTTATGCTTTTCAGAATACTGTTTGCAAAATGATGAATGTATGCATAGTTTACAGAAGCAACAGCTTCCTAGAAAGATTGCTATTTGTCTTAGACTATTAAAAAAATGATGGGTTTATGCTAGATTCTCAGGTCTCAGTCTTCTTTAAAATAATAGACTTAAGGGAACTGAAAATCCTGTGTCATGTAAAGATTTTGAAATAATCCTTGCTTATAAGAGCACTCTGGACATCTACAGGTTGATCAGGAAATCAGATTTCCCAGTTCAGCAGTTCCAGAAGAGTCATAAGATTGTATTTCATTAGATGTCCAGAGGCAGAGGTATATGAACATTTTTATGAGCAACTGCTCTTCATTCACTCTGTTAGTCTATTGGTCGAGTCTCCATATGTGGCCTCTGAGTTGCTGTGGAAATGACCCAGAGGGAGCTAGCAATGACCTGGAAGACTGAGAGTTGGCCTGGCAATTATCATAGCAGTAAAGGAAACACCAAAGAGGCCTTGTTTGCACCCTGGCTATACAAACATAAAGGAGAATTTAGCATCTGCTTAATGACTATTGCATAACCAGAACTGAATCTAACGTTTATTCAGAATTAGCTGGTCACGCTGTGTAGAACTCACCACAGATGAAAAGAATATGGTTAGCAGGTTTGTACATTGTGAGTGAAATGTAGAGTGGAAGGGTACGTTCTGCTTTAAAAGGCTGCAATATCACGGCAATCTTGAAGTCAGAGGCAAAGTGCCCCTTAACTTCAATGCAAGCAGCATGGAACCCCTGCAGAGTAGCTAGGTTTGGATGATAGCATATTTTTCAGTCTGAAGGTGAACTGGTACTGTTGTAACAACAAAGGATACAAGCTGGTATCTTAATATGTCAGGAAAAAAAGTCAGTTTTAAAGTGAGTATATAGATGAGGATCTAGATATAGATCTTTTTTTAACATGGTTCTGATAGGTTGCCACTGGATCTATAATTAAACTGGTTTTGTGGGAGGAGCCCACAATGGGTGTTTTCCATTCAGGGAATGCAAATTGTTTGTTCATTTGATCCCAAGCTCATCTCTTTGATCTAAAACCCAAACTGTATTTATACAACTGGAGCTACAACTAATGAAAGAAAATGTCACTAGATACTTACTGAGTAAGAATTTAAACATAACTTCACAGTAACAAGAGCTGTAAACAGGAGCTATACATTGTTCAAATTCACCCTTACAGCAGCTCCTGTTTTTTTTCAATCATGAAGTGGCTGTAGGCTCTTTTAGGTGCAGTCCAAAGCCATTAGTGTATGAAATTAGTGTAGTTAACTTCTAGATGTTTGCTAGGAGATATTGATAGATTTCTTGATGACTTCTGTTTATTTGCATCGAAGGTTTAGTTTTTAGCTTTACACATAATTACTTATTATTTTAGGCTATGTTTTCCAAAACCAAATAAAACAGGGGATAAAAAAACACAAACCAATCAATGTCGTCATTCTTTTGTAACATTTTCTGTTGAAATGTCATGAATTCCAGAGTAGTGACAGATGTTTTCTTGTCAATGGTCTGAAGGTATCTTTTTGCTCATTTATTTGACAGCATGAGAAAAGATATTTAGAATTGCTAAATGTTATGTGCTTTTCTTACTGTGCGGTCTCCATTCTATAGCCGACAGATTCTCGCATATGTCCTGGAACTGACTCCGAAAGAGTTCAGGACTTTATTATGTTGATGAAAGGCAGATTTATTTTATTTTTTTTTTTTTAATTAAAGCCTTTAAGTATTGAAGTTATGTGTGTGAGAAATGAAAGATATTGTTGAGAGTGGTTGGTCTAGAAGGCTTAGATCCCCTACTCTAGATAAAAGAATTGTGTCATGACTCGTATTCATTTGCGAAACAACCCTTTTTCTTACATTCCTGTAATGGATAATTCATTCTGTTTTGTTGTTATGTTCTAAATTTCAGCAAACTTTTTTCAAAATTCTGCTTTGTTCCAAAGTTCTCAATAAAGTTCACACTTTTTGCCTGTTATTGTAGCTGTGATTCTTGGATAGCTGGATAGCAGAGTGTATGATTTTAGTAAAAATTTACAAATACCACAATGACGTTTAGCTTACTGAGAAATCTGTTGTTGAGTGGAGGATCTGGTAGCAAGGATCTGATTCCAGTAAATTAGATTAAATTTTTGAAAATATAACTTGTTGGAATGCCTACAACTCATCACAGTAAGAATTCCTTTTTAGATCCCTTTAGCCTGTTGACCTCTTTTTTGATTCAGTGATTTTGTCTCACAGGCCTGTTCCTCAACTAAAATGTCTCTTACAGTTTTTGACAAAGTTCATATAAACTGGCACACATTCAACCATTGTTTTAATGATCTCCTTTTAAGTTTCTTTAGCATCTTAGTGTAATTATGTGAACAAGATTTTCTTCAATTTGTAGGGTGAACTTTGGGAACACGTTATTGAATTTCTATAACATTTTCTGCTAATAAGAGAAAAAGCTTTGTTCCTTTCTAGCTGAAACTGTAAAAACATCTTTGTTGGCTCATGCATTGTAGGCTACTGCAGAAACAGATCAGAGCTACCTTATTATTTTAACCTCAAAGATGAATAAATTTCTTTGTAACAAAGTCTAAGATGGATTCATCCTAACATCTGACCCCTCTTTTTTTTTTATCTTGAAATTCTTGAATTCTTGAATTTCCCTTGAAACTTTTCCTGTCACTTTTTCATAGACTACACTACCCTTTTCAAAACTTCTTTTCATTATTTTCACCACTACAATTTTATTTCAGCTTGGAAATTTTTAGTAAATTGGGACAGTGAAGTGATGGTCTTAAAGTGTCCTGAGGAAATCTGTACCTTGTAGAAGCCAGTGGATCTTTTGTTGATTTTATTGTTCTCCTTACTTTTAGAGAGCTGTAAAGTGTGCATTTGGCCTTTTGACTTTGCCAGGCATGTTTGTGCAATTTCAAAGGTTATTATCCTATAGCTTCTAGTAAGAGATGTTGTCTCTCAGTATTTAGATCTTTGCGGCTTCTCTTCCTCTTCTTTAATTTCTGTTTATTCTCTGCACCAGAGCTCACTACTCATTATAAACTGTCATTATCTGATTCATCATTAAATTATTGAAATGAGCTAAACTATGAAAAAGGTATTTCTCTATTATGCTCCATTCAGCATAGTTTGAGGAAGACAATTTACACAATCTCCAAAATTGAACCAGATTAAGGCACCTTTGGAAATCATAGAACACATTAAACACTTTTTTGCTCTCTCTGATAGGTTTTTGGGTTTTTTTTTTTTTGTAATACTAGCTATCTTGTGGTGGGAAAGACTCTACATCTACAGTGGTTTTAATGATTTGGTTTACATAACCTTAAAGACCTCAGAAGCCATCTGCTACACCTTGTTGAAGAGAATGCAAGAATAAACTCAAATAAGCTGAAGATAAGGTCATTTTAGAGGAGCCTCTAAAAAGACATTAGAGAAAGCTTCCTTCTCACCATATTTAGGTCCAGCTAAAAGAAACAGAAAACCCTGGGAGACCTTTCAGTAATAACAACCTACTACTGTATCAATAACAAGACAAGGAACTGATCTTACTGCCCTCTAGGGAAATTTTAAATATTTTTAAGCATGTGTAAGCCACAATGATTGACATTTTCATAAATGTTAATACTGTAGAGAGATTGTTAAATTCCCAAGCATTTGCCAGTGACAACATAATAGAAACCCTCTCTTAAATATGAAGATGTACTGCAGAAGTCTGAAAAAGTTTTAATTTATCAAAAATGTGTATGAAACAATTACATACTGAGAAAATATCATATAAATACACCAATAGCTTAATGAAATTAAATTAAACACTTGAAATGCAAACAATGTTACTGTACTAGTTGATAGTTACAAAGTCAGTGTTTTAGTTTATTGGAATTCTTTTTTCATTTAATTTGATTTTAGGACAATGGAGTGCTATATTTCTGATTCAGACGCCCACTCCTTAAGTTAGTATTAAACTAAGATAATAAATCTGCTTTATATGAGCAATGGTTTTAGAATTTAAATGGATCTTTTTAAATTTTTATTGCATTTTTCTAATACATATGCAATGCAAAATATGTAGTGACTTTATAAGTTTCATTATATCCATTTCAATAATACAAATTATGTCTTTATTTCCCAGTATGTATCACTATTGAAATATTTGCATGTGTGGATGTATGTTTTCATCACTATATATGCTTATAAAATTATAGATATGAGTATTTTTTTATATAGGAAGTTTTTACAAGTTGGGTGTTTCAATAGGTATGTTTATGTTGAAAATGAGGTGTGAAGTATATGTTGCAAAATGCCTACCTCATTTCAAAGACAAGCTTGTGATGGTAGGAATCAAACTCCTAGGGGCCCCTTGGATACTTCTTACTATGAGGACAGATGAATTTATGTATGCATCCCTGTTGTCTCCAAAGACTAGTCACTGAGAAAGTAATCTTCCTTCACTGGTCTACTAATACAAAAAGAACTATATTCGCGTAAATTCTCTTGCACAATGAAAGTGCCGTGCATGTTGCCTCAAAACGGCAGCTGAATGTTGTAATGTCAATGGTGGAGCTTCCTATTGCAGATAAAGCCTTGTTGTGCAATTATCTCCATGCTGAGTGTTACTTCACTGGATGTAACAGCAACTATTTGCACCAGGTATTGTCCAGTGTTCTGAATATGTACTTCCAGTGCTTATTTTAGTGTTAACTAATTAAATTGTTTGAGTAAAGTCACACATTTTTTCACTATAATCTTTGTAATTCAGAATTTCCTCGCAGTTCTGAAGATAATTTGAAGAAAATTCCAGTCATAATGAGACCAAGGGTCATTACTGATAGGTACTCGCATCTGCCTGGTACTTAAGAAAGCATAAAAGCACTTAGCATTGCTTTACTTCTGCCTAAAGCAATAGCAAAAATGTTCAAATCCTAAAAAACCTATCTGTAACAGAACAGTTTTTGTGTTAAGCATTAATACTCAAAGACTTGATTAATTTGGTTAATACCATTTATTGTGGTATTTATAAGTTTTGCTAACACCTTTGTTTTCCCTTCTTTTTGATTTCACTTCTATTAACATACGTCTATATATAGGCACACAATTAATAAAACTCTTCTGATTACTTTTAGGAAGGGAACACACTCCGTTGTCAGCTTGCTCAGCCATTCATAAAAACATACCTTATAGATCTTAGAGACCTAGTAGAAATGGTCTCCTAGGAAGATAATCTGAAGGATAAATGAGTGAAGGAGAGTTAGCAGTTAATGAAAGAGAGTATGTTAAAAGCAGAGTCACAAACTATCACAATGGGGAGGAAAGACAGGAAGTATACTTAGGAATATAAATGCATCAGGCTACATGAAAAAGGTACATGAAAGCTTTGGGGGAAAAAGATCTGAAGGTATTAGAACAATATGTTAGAATGATAGAATTATGAGGTATAGTGCTGGTCCATTGCTTAGCAAGAAAAATAACAAGAAACAGAGAAAAAAATATCCTTAGGTCTGTAGGCATGTATTTAACAAAACAATATTACCAAGTAGTTACAAACAGAATTAAGATGGAAAAATTTAAAGAATCTTAATGTAACATGATGAATTCATGTTGACAGGATCCAATTAAATTTGCCCTTAAGTACTGAGAAAACCTAGCCAGCTCAATCCCTGAACCATTAGCAAAAGTAGTACCTAACTTTAAAAACAGAAAAATAGACTACTGCAGAATTATAGATGAATCAATGTAATTTCAACATCTGGAAAGTTACTGGAACAAACTATTAGGCATTCAATGTGTAGGTAGAGAGAAGAGAATGAAGTAATAAAAACAGCTAGTATGGTTTTGTCAGAGAATCACAGAATGGTAGGGGTTGGAAGGGACCTCTAGAGACATCCAGTCCAACCCCCCTGCTAAAGCAGGCGCCCCTAGAGCAGGATCCACAGGAACGCGTCCAGGCAGGTTTTGAATATCTCCAGAGAAGGAGACTCCACA
>VZSC01016136.1:0-36139 GCA_013398225.1 Steatornis caripensis | reverse complement strand
CTGCCCTAGGGGCACCTGCTTTAGCAAGGGGGGTGGACTAGATGATCTCTAGAGGTCCCTTCCAACCCCTACCATTCTGTGATTCTGTGATTCTATGATACAGAGGCAGGGAGCAGAACTTCTGAATTGGCTCAGGGTGAGTCACTTGCCAGACTGCTGCTATTTATTGCTCCATGGATACTCTCTTTGCAGTTTTGCATAAACACTTATCCGTGTTGTGGATGCTCCAGATTTGCATCTGGAGCACAGCAGTCTCTCTGCTGTGGACTCAGAATATCACGTCTCCAGGCTTCAATTTTGTTTATTTTGGGGCCGTTTGATGGAAATGGCAGCCACCGTATCTGAACTCATCACATTAGATCTGCCTGGAATCACAAATTTTGTCCCATAGGCAATTCAAGTATTTTGACATTTGTTTATCTCGCTTGCTAGATTAGATCTCCTCTATCACATTGATTTCATTTAGGTAAGACTGCAGTGCCTCATGGAAGATGTAGTTCCAACAGGCTAACAGGTATTTCACCGCTATCTTAGAACAAGTTGCGCTGCATATTGCATTTGCTTGCATGTCTTTTGTACCAGATCAATTATATAAGCTTTGACAGAGTTATTCCTAATTTGTGTTTGTGTAGGCAAGAGAACCTTAAGCAGATTGTTTCAAACTGTGAGATTCAGTTAGAAAACAGAGTGTCATTTCATAATTGGGAGGCTTTCTTTTCAAAAATACTTTCTCCTTTCATTTAAAAACTGAGAGATTTCTATGAAAGCATAGATGGACAGGTTTTATTTTCATTGATGATTAAATTAATTTCCATACATATCTCTGTCTTTGTTGCTTCAGTAAAGGGGCATTAAAAAAAAGGATCCTTGGCTGGAGTAAGGAAAGACATTGCTTCAGGAGCAGCAGTAATGTAATCTTTTGTTTATTTTACTTCTCCACAGCTGATGGGTGATGCTTAGGGGTATCCTGGTGTTTAAGCAGGATTGTTCTGTTTTTAACAGTTGAAGTAATTATGTAAAAGAGTTGTTTGTTTTGGGTTTGCTGGGGTTTTTTATTATTTCTGGCAAAACAGGCACATTTTCCCTTTAATACATTATACTTTGGTTGTAATAGTTTATTTATTGTGAAAAATAAATAGTAGACCACCATGTCATGTTGTTTTTCAGTTGAAGTTTACTAAAGCTACAAAGTTCCTTGAAAGCATTTAAGTATTTGCTGTTTTGTGGATAATGAAAGCAATCTCATGCAAAACTTCTGTCCATTTAAACAACAATAGCAACCATATTTCTTCATCCATTGAAATGTTTTTGGTTTTGGTCCAACGAAGGACAAGCATAGTTTTCATTATTCATTTATCTTCATTGATTAGTTTTACATTTCACTTCTCTTTGAGACCAGATATTTCAACAGGTTTTTTTTTAACATGGCTGATGTCCAGTAGGTACATGGTGGGAATTTCCAAGTTGCTCTTATACTTGTTTTACTTGATAGGAAAACCTGCACAGATGCTTTCTTAGCTTTGTATGTATTTTCCTGTGTTTTATTTGCAGATTTTCTCCTTTTACATGGGAAGTGACAATCTAGTATTTACCTTCTTTTTTCAGTCCTCAGCGAGAACAAGCTATTCTGCCTTAATTTCCTTTCCATTTCTCAGAAAAGCATGGGCAGAAAATCCTAGGAAACTGTATTCTAGGAGAGGGATACCAGAAAAAAATACCTCTCTGGTGGAAAATGTATGTGAGCTTGCTTTCTTGTGCTAGCATAACTACCACTGAATTGTTTCTGTGGATGGGGAAGTGTGGAAGGTTGCTGTTGTGGCATTCCTAGGACCTGCAAGCACTGAGCTAAAATAGGAGCACCTTATCCAGCAGGCCCTCCCTGCTTTCTGTTCCAGATAGCTCTTCAGTCATTTTGACTTGTGTCTGCATCTATCATAGATAGATTTTGACTTGTCAGTCTACTTCTAGTAGTAAACGTCAAGCAGCACTAACACCACTCTCCCTGCTGCAGAGCTGCATCTACTGTGTTGGCTTTTATCTGTGACTTTAAAAATCCTCAGGGCTTTGTCCCTGTTATTCAATATAATTACATATTTTAAGCACTACATAACTTTTGGCAGTACCAGCTTATATAACAGAATGCAGAAAAAATATTTTTTGATAGCATTAGTAGTTTATATTTTTTCATGAAGCAAGATGATGTTTCAATTTATTTCTTTGGATTTGTGATAAAGTAAAATCTCATTAGAGAAAGCTTTATTATGCTGCACCCTCTAGTAAAGCAGACGTGCAGTTGATTAAATAATTTACCGCTTCAGCTTTTTCTTATCTTTAATTGAATCTAGCCCATCTGAGTTGGACAAACAGGGTTCTTTGAAGTTTTTCCTTTATGTCAGCTTGCACAAAAAAAAAATACAATTAATATATAACCAGGTTTGAAGCTTATTATAGACCATTCTTATTACATTAATTAAATGCAACATTAAAAACGGAGCAGTAGAAATTTTGGTGATTCTTTCTACAGTACTTTGATGTAAGTCTTGCAACATGGAGGACGAGCTTCTTCCCTCCGTTGCACCAGCATAAGCAAGGAATAATTCCACCAAAGCCATCAGGGTTAATGAGAGGATGGTGAGGTCTGTTTACCCGAGATCTGTGGGGATGGGAGGAGAGGGGGCCTGTATGCTGGATATGCTGATTTTACAATGAGTAAAGTAACCGAAAAAACAATGAAATTAAAATTTTGTAAATCCTACCTTAAAATCTCAGGATTTTAAGGCCTTCTTTACTTTGATATTCCTGGTTAAAAGCCAGATTGGGCTTATTATAATAAATGAGAGTCATAGAAGTGGTTTGAGTTTAGTCAGAGCTAGCATGACCTCTTACCTGGTCCAAAAAACCAAAGAGGCATTTTAGACAAAGGTGACAAGGGTGAGCAGGAATTGAGAGAACAGAAATGAAATCAACTTTCTGTTATCAATTATCTGGTCTGTATGTAGGTCATGCTGTGGGTTCAGTCAGCACAATTAACTCTGCTCTGGGCTTCTTGTATGTGGCATCGCTCAGAAGTCCAAAAGCTATGTGGAGATGACTGTGCTGCTTTCTGGTTTGAGCCGGCTCTGCAGTTGAGTGTCATTAATGAGCCTTCCAAGAAAGAGATACGAAGTGCCAGGAATAGAAGAAGGATAAAGAAGAAGGAGTTGTGAACAGTGTCAAAAGCAAGAAAATGGATCAAAGGCACAGTTGATAGGTATCACAGAATGGCTGAAGGCTGGAAGGCATCTTTGGAGAAGGTTTAGTTCAAACCCCTCGCTCAAAGAAGGATCAGCTGAAGCAGGTTGCCCAGGGCTATGTCCAGCTGGATTTTTAATGTCTCCAAAGATGGAGACTTCAAGACCTATGTGAGCAACCTGTTCTAGTCCTTGACCTCACTCACAGGGAGAAAGGTTTTTCTTATGTATAAAGGAAATTTCCTTTTTGTCAATTTATGTCATTTTGTACCCATTGCCTCCTGTCCTGTCCCCGGGAACGATTGACAAGAGTCTGCTTTTGTCTTCTTACTCCTACTTATAAGTTATTTATACACATTGGTGAGATGCTCCCTGAACCTTCTTTTCTTCGGGCTGAACAGACCCTACTCTCTCAGCCTCTTCTCATATGGTAGGTGCTCCATCCCTTAATCATCTTCATGGGCATTTGCTGGACTTGCTCCCATGTGTCTATTCGTGTCTTGTACTGGGGAGTCCAGAACTAGCCACTGTAATCCATAACATGATAGGAAATATATTCAAGGTGTGAACATAGAAATCTCAAAAAAAGAGGCAGCATCAGAAGCAGGGCAAGTCTACCTGAGTGAGGGACAGCTTGGGCTAGTTATCATCTATATCCACATGTTCGTAAGCAGAGCTGACTGAGGTGTTTTTGCACCTCCATCAGAAATGCTGTGGGTAGGGGAATTTTTTTTTTTTTTTAACCCAAAAAACCAAAACTCCAGAGGAAATATCAAGGGAAAACAAGGAGTACTCTGAAATATGGTCTTGTCTTTTTTGCTTTGCCCTGGAATGATTTGCACACATTTATATGAATGCATGTGGAGATTGTGAGAGGAGGAAGAATTGAAAGAATGAGGAAACATCTCCAAGATATTCTGTAGGTGTACTTAGGGTCTCTCATGTGGACTCTGAGAAAGAGCAATGTGAGTTGAACTGAGTCCAGAAGATCTGTGCCTATATCGACATAATGCTGAGTTTGATCTGATGTATTTTATGTCTCAGGAGGGATTTTTAAATTCAGCCTTAGCTCTGTGCAAAGCAGGTACATCTTGGCTAGCTCATAGGGTGTGCAGAATGAATGCAGCATGTCCTGTAATGCACTTTGTAGACTCATGTGGGCCATTGTCAGAAATGCTATAATCTCCTATGGAAGCTATTGGCAAGGAAGAGGCAGGGAAGGAGGCTAGGGTAAACCTGAGTGAAGTGATTGAGCAAGTACTGCACTCAAACTTGTGCTTTGAAATCCCAAGGCAGGTAGTGAAAGAGGAGAAAAGGTAAAATTTTCCTGGAGTTTGTAGAGAGGTCAAATGATGTGTAAGCAGGAATAATCCAGAACTGTGTAAAAGTTGAACAAGACAGCGGCAGAGCTTTGAATGTAAGTCTAAGAAGACAGAGAAGGCAGGTGAATTGGAAAGCCTTAGGAAGAGTATCATTCAGGTTTTCAGAGACAAGTGGGCAAAGAAATGGAAACAAACTATTCAATCACATAAAAGAATATAAAATACATGCTTTTTAAGAAGGAGGACTTTAAATAGGTGATTCATGAAGGAATGTCTGGTTCTTCTAAACTCAAGATGTATTGCAATTTATTTAATTCACAAAGTAACTGTGGTGAAGCGAGGTGCAGTTGATATGAACTCTCTGTATTCCGAATTCTTTACAATCAAAGGGCAAAGATACGAAGTTGTTGAAGATTTTTCCAGCTGCAGTTTCTCCCTTTACAGTATAATCACCACACAGCTGCTTTAGAGCATACTTCAGGTTCATTGCATGAATTTAGTTCTGATGATGGCTGCCTGCGTGTTTTTATTTGAGAAAGCTTACGCATGTCATTCTGTAATGGTTCTTATTTTTGTTTCTTATTTCATTTAGGACAGTATGCTTATGAGGGCAAACAGCTATAAATGGCACCACCAGGTGCAGGCTTGAGAAAACAAGTAGAAGAAACTCTAGTCACAATACACCTTTAAGTTTTTACCCTTGACAGCAGTGTTTCTCTTCTGCAAAATACAAACCCTGTATTCCAAATAAGTCATCATAACACTCCCGAGAAAAGATGTACCACAGTATTATCATTTGTGAGGCTCTTGGTCTTTCGTAGTGGAAGTCTAAAGCCTGTTACATGGTGATGGGGATTTGAGGTTGTGATATGCTGTGGATGATCTTTGGACGTTGTTAGGTAAATGTACCAGGTTAGCTGGTAACCAGCAACAGTAGCACAGGTGTCCTTTTCTGGTCTGAGACAGACCTGGCTATGAAATACTGTTCTGACTTTCATGCTGCGTTAGGGTAAGCAATAGGTAGCTGAGTTTTGTATTTGTTCTTAGAGTGGAAACATTCAAGTGTGTATACATTCCGTAAACTCCACAGAGCTGTCATCAGCCTCCAGGTGTCAATCCACCAGCTGCTTGTGTTTTTTGAAATTATGATGGCTTCTTTTCTTTCCATCCAAAAAAAACTGTAAGGGTTTTAGCTTTCTTTGGAAGTTTTGGGGTTCCCCCCCCCCCTCAAATGGAGAAAAATGTTTAACAAAATGGTTTGGGATTTATTTACAAATATGAGTAATTTATAGAAAGTTAGCTGGCTGTGAGGCAAGCACCTTAAACCACATATGGCTTAAGTCTTCTGCACATTGTAGATGAGGAGATAAGCATCAAAATGGTTTGCACAAATCATGGGTATACTACAGAATGTTTCCTATAGACGTATATTGGAAGCTATTTAGAGCCAATTTAATTTTTTTGCTTAGAAATACGTTTGTTTATGAAGATCTTATATAAATTTAAATACATGCTGTTTCACTATTCTTGTTTTTTGTGTTTTCCATCATACCCATATCCCATTTTTCTCTCTCTCTCTTTCTCCTTTCCTTCCTGTGCGTCCATTTCTGAAGTTATCCCATACATGCAGCATTTCATGATGTACAGCAGAGGGTTCTGGGAATTAACGGTCTTCCACGTGAGGTGTGATGGCTCGCTTTGCTTAAAACTTTCGGACATTGTGTTTTGTCCACAGGCCAGTTTATCCCAGAGATCTGTGAGCTTGCATGGCAGTAGCTGGGTGAACTGTGAATGTCAGGTGATCAAATGTTCTGGGAAAGATTCTTGAAAGAATGAAGTAACAGCGTAACCTGTATGAAACAGCAGAGAAAACTTCGAGTTAAATTTGTTATGAAATTAGATATCTTTCTAGTTGTTTAGCATTGCATGTCATTCTTATCTGAGGGTTTTTTGTAATATTCCTTCACAAGTATCAGCAATATTTCCCTCTGTGGGATGTGCAGTTTCTCTGATTTACATATTCTCATATCTTTGAGTTGTCAGTTTTCCTAGACACTTCAACTGTATCAGTACTGCTTTGCTTTTTCTTGAAACAATACTGGAATGTGTCTTGGCTGGGCTGTATTGTAAAATACTAGTCTGGCATCATTGTGCTGTTTTTGGAGTCGGGTATTTTAATTGTGTCTACAACATATAGCTTCACATTATATTTCAAAAGCAATAGCAGAATGTTACATTATTTTAAAGTGACTTTTATCGCAAGATTAAAAGAGAGAGAATTGAACCTTGCAATTGAAATTCAAATCTCTTCTGTCCTGTTGTGTTTCTGGACTTGTTTTGTCTGCATCTGTACTAAAGATGATACTGTCAAGGTAGCTGAAACTGTATCAGAAACTGATCTGCCTTGACAGTTGTACCATCTGGAAGCTCTTATCTTATGTAAGTGAAAGATGCATTTGTTAGTGTTTTTTGGTTTTTTTTTTTTTTCAAATAAGAGAGTCACAGCTGTGACGAAATAGTGCTTGGCACATCTTAAATAGTGGATGATGCAAACATTACTTCAAGTCAGGTTGGTTTCTCTTAAAGCCAGTCTCTGAGCACAGGTGAAAAGACTCCAAGTGGTGTGCTTTGACTTACGCTGGTTGCCTGTGATCCCAAAGAACTTTTAGGACAGCAGTGGTTTTGCTTTCTTTTGCCTGACTTTCCTGCCTGATGTATGTTTTTTTGGCTGGGGCTGGGGAGAGCTTGGTACAAACTCTCAGGATTGGAAGGTTGAATACATTTCATGCTTTAAAAATGTGTGAGTCACTGTTCATCATGACTGTCTGGGAAGCACTGAGCTTAAATACGAGTGAGCACCTTTGCAGTAATTGTCGTTGCCCAATAGATGTGGAGCAGCACTGTAATGCAAATGTCCTAGCTGGACTTCTTCATAACTGGTATGGAGCTGCACCACTTACAGCAATGGGTTCCCTTCAAGTCTGAATTGATCTTGGATATAGCAGAACAGTTTGCTAGCTGTTGTTCTAGTCCAAAACAAGGATTACCAAACTATGGCATACATTTTTTCACAACTCATACACCAGCTATTTCAAAGCAGCATGCAAAATAAAAACAGTAAACCAATAATAAGACATCTTACTCCTTTATTCACAGAGGAGATGAATGACAGCTGTTGGGTAGCCAGTAGATGCCCCCTCCTGCACCTGTGCAGGGTTTGGCACAGGGATGCACCAGCTACCACCATCGCCATATGGAAGAGGAGGGACAGGAGACTTCCTAAGTGTGCGTGTGACCCAGCA
The DNA here is from genome assembly GCA_013398225.1 of Steatornis caripensis. Classification (NCBI taxonomy): domain Eukaryota; kingdom Metazoa; phylum Chordata; class Aves; order Caprimulgiformes; family Steatornithidae; genus Steatornis; species Steatornis caripensis. Next base: position 28,285 of record VZSC01016136.1, on the reverse strand, counting down.
CTAACTGTGCAGGAGCGGCTGTTCGTTATACAGGGGAACCCATGTGGAAAAAATGACATATCAGAAAATGACACAACCAAGAGGGGCTTGCCAGAGACTTATGAGGCACTTCCATGTGACTTACCATTAATTGCCTTGCTTTTCTGTGCTTAGTTTTAGTTAAAGAAGCCTGTGCCACAACTGATGAAGTAAAACACATTTAGAATTTAACCTAAGGTCAGCCTTGGGCGATTTCCTTCTCCCTACCATTCCACTGGGACTTAGAGATACTAAACCAACATGCATGAAGAGTGGCAGTACACTGCCCGCATTATGTCCACATCATAGTCCACATTTTGTTCAGAGCGCTCATTTTTAAGCATTCTTTAAAATGAAATTAAAACAAGTAGTGGAATTTGAGGTGACTTCTGTAGATTATGCCCATCAAGTGGCACTACAGCAGCTAAGAGATTTGATAACCTTTAAGTCATTCCCATAATGTTTGACTCATCTAACCACTGCAGATGTGTTTTTAATGGCAGTGACTATCTTAGGTCTGAGCATCTTCTTCACATTCCAATTTTATTTCATGTTTGTGCTTCTACCTGCAGGCTGCTACATTAGATAGTTCCAAGGGACTATCTAGTCAGGATGCTAAATATGACTATTACTGATTGTTCTTTTAGTGCTAATAAAGTGAAAAGGAGAAACAACTAGACATGGGTGAAAGAATTAGAGCAAGTAGTACTTCTGGAAGATGTAATCTGTTTATGGTGACTTATGTTGGTGGTAAAAAGATACCTCGAACTACTTAAAGACATACATTCTTGAATTCAATGTTACTTGAGTGTTCCATCCTACCAAAGAAATAATTATCATCGTATGCAAGTTGTTATTGTATATTATCTCAACAGTGGAAAGTAACCAAAGAGCTGGGGCCACGTTTGTACCCTTTTGTAGACTTCTGACTGATCAGTTAGAGCTAGTGTACCATAGAGCATTGTACTGTAGAAATCAAGCAGTGCTTGGTGCTGATTTCAATGGCAGCACACCCCAGACTATCACTCTGTAGCTTTCTGTAGAGTTACTCCTACTGTTTTTTCTGCATTATTTGCCTTAATTCTGAACAGGGTTCATTGCATCCATACATGCTTCCACGTACTATTTCTACTTACATTTTTCATGCTTACCTATGTAGCTACGAAGCTGACACTACCAAAAAGTAATACTGAGCTTCCTTCGGGACTCAAATGTTGCCTGATTACAGCTATTTTTCTGAAAAGTTGATGAAGAACATTGTTTTCATAGACAGAACTGAGTAACTCATGAAGGAATATAACAATTAAAGTAATTTCATGGTCTTGAGTTTGTTGGACTGAGCAACATTGTAACTAGTTAACTAGAATTTAAACATGTCTATTTTTAAATTAAAAATAGGCATTTTTACAAGTACTTTGAGGCATTATAAAAGCTGTGATTTAAAGAGAACACTATTTCCTGAAGTATTTTTTCTGACAACTTTTCTAATTCATTATTTCTGTGATGTCAAATGGTTTGAAGTTGTCTTCCAAACTGGAGTATTATGCAGATTTGAAGGTGACAGCATCAAAGAAAAATCGAAATTTGCAAACATGCTAGTGCTTGTTAATAGTATTTTGAGACATTACCCTGATATTGTGTGATTGATCAGACTGAAGGAAAGCATTTTCTTCATCCAAGCTGCTGAATTCCGTTGTGATGGATGTGGCAAGCAAGGTTGTCCTTCTGCATTGACTTTTCTAAAGCTGAACATGTCAGATTCTCATCACTGATGGCATGGCTTAGAGGTTCTTTGTCAGATCCCTTGTCATTGAGATAGATTGTGTTTTAATTTTGGGTCAGTAAAATGTAGGCTGATATAAAACTTGAGCATTATTTGGGCATTATCTGAAAGTGTAACTCTCAAAATCATCTATTATACTATTACCTATCAGAAAGCTGATAGAATTTTTACCAGCAAAATCAGGTGAGATGAGAACTGTCTTTCCAAAACATTGGTCATATTTATTTAAATTCTGAAAATATCATAAAAGTAGGATTTATCAATTCTTGATCAAAATGACAGTAAGCAGTTGACACCAAGTCTAACTTGGTACTGTGTTTAAGCATTTCACAAGAATAAACATCTGGCGAGGCCACTTTAATCCCAATTTTAATAATACCCCATTTAGATAATAAACTTCTGACTTTCACGTGCTTTTAAGCTAAACCTTTCCTCATGTGCAAGTCTACATGAATTTGTAACACACAGGGGAGGACATCTGGGTCTGGATTTAATTCCATGTTTCCACAACCAAGGGTTGAAAAAACAACATAAACTTAAGGCTTTGTGAAAACCTATGTGTTTGCAGTTCATTTTATTAATTGAAGCACAGTTATCAAGAGGAGCTTGGGTGTTACAAGCAACATTAAAAGCATTACTTTGATATGTTAAAGTACGGTGAAACACAGACTTCTTTTTCTAGGTATGTACAGACTTTGTTGTAAAGATGGAAGGTACTGAAATGAAAGCCAAGCCATTGTTACTGGGATCAGTTGCAGTAAAATGATAGTATTTAAGGTGTCATATGGATCTATGGGCCTTGTCACTGATGAGAAATGCCTGGTAAGAACTGTGCTTGTGGAGACTCCCTGCCTAAATTTAAAGCTTCTGCCTAGCTGTCAATTTGTGTCGGTTTTTTATGTAGTAAAAAACTACCAAGTATATACCATAATAAAACTTAATGCCAGAGTGAGCTTAAATGCAAGTATGTTTTATCAAATGAAAGGCATTTTAAACAGTAGAACAGGGGGGAAAGTACCTGTGAAGGACAATAAGCAGAGTCAAGTTATATAATTAAGTTATTTTGAAACTATGAGACAGTTAATGTAACAGTAATGGAAGTAAAATGTAAACACATTGTGAAATTCATAACTCATTTCTGTCTGGCTGCAAACAGTGAATGCATGTAAGGTATTTTAGTTTAATCAGAAGATATAGAGTCCATCTGCAATTCCAGTTAGATAATCCATGTTTTGGCTTTATCGCTTTATTAACATAAAAAAGAGAAACTAGACGTGGTTTTAATAGCTCTCTATTTTTTTTATACCTTAGATATATTGTAGTATTTATGTATACGGGCTTTTGTATCATTTTCATTCCTTGTTTTTATTCCTAATTTGAGGTTTTCTAAACAGTTCATATTCACAATCACTGTAAAGTTCAGTCATGTGCAACTATTTATGAAGATATGCATTTTCTGTATTTTTATGTATTTTAGTATTCTTCAGAGTAGTAACGAATAGTATACAGTATGAAAATATGGTTTTATTTGGGGAAAAAAAACCTCCTTCATGATATAACCATCCTGGCCAGTTAGAAGTACATAAAGAAGAAATACTCACAATATGTAGCCTCTGTATGGTTCCACCTGATGTGCTGAGCTATCTTCCTGAAGAGGACTTGATTTAATTTTCCAGGCTTTTGATTTTAACAGAACCATTTCCAGATTACAATTCGTTGCTTGCAACAGGCACTGAACATGTGTTCAAACCCACTATTAGATTTCTCAGTCTGCTTCTGAGGTGCTGCTCTGGACTTAAACAGCTTAAGCTGCCACTTGAGGACTTCTGAAGAGTTGTTGTAATTATCCATGTTATTCTCTTTGTGACATTTATGAACCTGCTGCTTTGCAAAAACCTAGATTCATTCAAAGTTTTACATACAAGGGCATGGAAGACAGTTAAAAGATTTGCAGGTTTTGATCACAAGGGTGAATGCCTCGTTTGGTTGCCTACTCTTCTATGTAGGCCTCTATGTTGTTTTCATTGTCATGTTATTATTCATAATTTTTTAGAGTCTGTGCTTTTTAAACAGTTCAAATTCACATTCATTGTAGTATATGCATCCATGTGCAATCGCATGTGAAAAAGTCAGACCCAGGAAAACAGGAAGATGTAACGGGACAAAGTTGAGTGTTAGCAGGGCTCAATTGGGAAGATACCTCAAAAAGTCATGTTCAAAATCTGCGTTCTTTTTACAGGGAAGGGAGAACAGTGTGTTTATCAGCACAGGATGTACAGTGCCTTCAGCCACTCAAATATGGAAAAGAGAAGCTTGTCTGTGATATCTACTCTCTTCAGATTTTGTCAAGCTAAATAAGCTCTTTGGGTATCATCTGGTTCACTGTGGTCTTTGAAAAGTACTGCCAGATAGCTGGTGCTAAGGGGATCCTCCAATTTTCTGCTGTGATCTTCTAAATAAAGCTCTTCTCTGCGGCAGTCCCTTGCAATAGTATGTTAGACTAGGGGCAAATTTAAAGCTCTCTGCCTTCTGAAGGAATGCTGCTGGATGAGAGGAATGCTACTTGAAGGGGTGGAAGTGCTTCCACAGGGAAGAGCATAAGTAAGAGTGTGGATTTGTATTAGAATAGGAAACAGGAGAATGGGACCAAAGACTGCTTAATGCTCTTTCTGTGAAATAAATTTTCATGCATACCTTTGTGATCTAAAGATCTTTCAGAATAGCAAAAATTTGAATTCAAAGCAACCCAAGGAATCTGGGATAATGCTTATGCTATCTATGGAAAATGTATTTCTCTCCAAATATAAAACAGAATTGCACTATAAATACTGGCTAATATCAAGTAGGGAATTGGATATTCCACAATTAGTAGTTTAAAGAAACCCTGAGACACATAAATTTCAAATAACAGCTTTTCAACCATAAAAATATCTGATAGAAGAAAAAATGGAAAATATTCCATGAAACTGTTCACATTTCTGTAAACTCACAGAAATTGGAAAATATTTGATGATAGTTTTAAATACACTGAAAATCTGCATGAATTGAAGTTCTGGGGGGAAATTTCTGTATACCCTAGCATAAATTTTTGATGAGCTTTTTTTCAATGAATGCAAAAATGCTGGAAAAATAAACCTGAATTCCTATAACACTAAAATAAGGAAGATCAGTTTTTAGTAATAGATCTATTTGGATGTTCTTTACAAATAACTTCCAAAGATAATCTTAGCTGGTATTTTGTAGGTGAGTGCAGAATTTTACTGGAAGACAATTGAAGGTAATTGAATTTTATGATTTAAAAGATGAACAAGTAGTAAAACTTTTTCATGTGTATTTCATTTATTTATTTTCTTATATATACATATAGATTTAATTTCCAATTGTTTTAATTATTCATAGAAATAACCCACAGCATGCTAATTGTTAATGTATATTTTGTAATACTAATACAATAGAAATATATTTATTTGTTTAGGAGTATGATAAATTCGCAGTTATTTTAAGAAATTAATATATGATTCAAAGTATAGTGCAGGGACACATCGGTAAAGCTAGAGAGTAGTATAAGAGTCACAGGCACAGATTTTTAAAGCTCTAGTACTTAAAAAGTCATGAGGTTTTTATTTTAAAAAGTGTCTATTCAAAGAGAAGACAAATGATGAATTAGCTAACAGTTAAATACACCTTATCAGATTGACTCTAATACCTGAAAATGGAAACAAAACATACGAGTATATGTGTTTTGTTCATGTGGTTCCTCTTTTCAAAAGACTTGAATTGTCCTTAAACCTTCCTTAGTGAGTATCTTTAAATGTTTACAAAAGATTTGGTCAAACATCAAGGCGAAAGCGGTTCTATGGACCTCAGGAACTTTGAAGTATCAGTTTAAGAGTTTGTTCAGATGAACCAGGAGGAAGCAGAGTTTGTGTTCAAGAGAGTTTCCTCCTCTCCTCTCAAACTCTTATCAGAGGCTCAAGGGAACAGTTCTTTGCCTTAGCTCTGCTTCAGTTCCTCATCTATGAAAAGAGATTACCGTTACTTCCCTATCTGATCTGCTATAAGAAATCCTTTAAAATTGTGAAATATTCAGAGAAATTAATTTTTTAAGGCAATGTAAACTCTATAATAGATTTTCATGTCTACATGTCCATGTTGTACTGAATTAACTTCTTCATACTAAAACATTTCCAGTCTTGTGTTGAAATTAAATTTTAAGTCTGAGTGTTTCAAAATTAGATTTTGTGCCTTTCTAGAAAAAAGCAGCTACCCTAGAAGACTTTCAGAATGGCAGAATAGTGCCTGAGGGTACCAGATCCGTACTACATGATGGGACACTCAAGCTTTAAGCACAATTTTCAATCCATGATATGAGAATCAAAGCAGCATTTCTGAGCTATTTCAGATACTTTCCTGGTGTTACAAGTTTTCAATATTTTAAAGTGAAGAAGGAAAGGAGAACATAAAAATTAGTATCAGGAAAAGAAGAACTCTTGCCAACCATTTCTATTATAATACTGAATTGTACACTACTTGGCACTATCTGAAATGTTTCAAGATCTTCACAAGACTGGGAAGAGAGACTTTCTATATATTCTTCTCACACTGATTAGTTGTAAGTATTTTACAAGATTTAGTTCAAATGTTCCATTATGAAAAGTGACATGTACAGAACTTGGTATGTCAGCTGCCCTATGTGCCCTACAGAAAGAAACAAAATAAATAGCTCATTCTGAGCCTACAAGCAGATTTTAGTTTTTTTTTTTTTTTTTTTTTTTAAATGATATGAAAGAAAACTGGCTTTGGTTAAGTTTAAAGGGATGTGTATGTGTTTTCCACCTATCTAGACCTTATGTGTACAAATGAAGCCATTTATATAAACAAGCGTTGAGCCAATACATCATCCCAGACATCAGTAGCAGACTTTTGATCCATTTCTCTCAGATTCTTTTTCCGACAAAGCAGTTCAGTGCTCATTAAAACCACATGAATCTTTTCCAGTTCCTTCCAACCCCAGACTGGTCTATATTAGTCCCTCTGCAGACCTATGTCCTGTTATTTGTCATTCCCCACTGCTTTTGTTCGTTAAGGCTTCTGCACTGTTCCCTGGAGGCATCAGCTGCCAGACCTCCCAAACTCTTATGATGCATATCGCTTAAATATACAGTTTTCTCTTACAGTAAGCATTACCTCTTTGTTGTCACAACCACATGTGTTTTGTGGGGCTGAGATAAAGTGAACAGGCACGAAAGAAAGGCTAATGATTTCTACATAGTGATATGCAAAAATGCAAGTCTAATAGCTACTGCCATGGTGATTGTCCAAGTATCATATCACATCTTTTTCTTCATGAAGAATTATTATCTCTAAGAAGATTGTTACCTCTAGGAGAAAAATAATGTATATCTGTTCTCCTAGAAGACTATTGATCATCCTGCTCTCATAGCAAAGGTCATAGAACTTCCCTGAACTAATCCTACTTTGAAATAAAGCACATCTGTTAGGGAAAAGACAATGCATCCTGATTTTCAACTTGCCAGTGAAAATACTATTTCTTAAGACTTTGAAACTCGTTCCATTATCCTACTTACCCTTGCAAGACTTTTCCCCACAGATTTTGTTGACAAGTCAGTTTATGATGAGATTTTGAATTTATTTGGAAAGAGAAAGCGGTTATTTGCTGAGTGCTATAGTACAGTTCTCAGAACGTGTGGATTGAAGTGAATGGTTGTCAATTTATTGAGGCTGGCAGGTGAAATTCAGTGCTGATAAGGTAATGCACACTAGAGGGGATAATTTGAATTTCTCACACACGTTGCAGATTTCTAAATTAATTGTAGTCACTGAGGGAAGAAACTTGGGCAATGTTTTGGACAGCTCAGCAAAAGAAAGCTGTTCAGTGTGCTACAAAAGAAAAATGCTAGGACATTTAAAAAACAATTCTAAAAATTCTGAAATTTTTTAATATCATTAAGCTAATCTGTTAGGATTTTCTGATGTAAGGCTTGTTAGATTCTGACAACTTCATCTCAGGAAGAGAAGAGAGAATTCTAAAAAAGGGTGAGGATAAATTTGAATAAGGGAATGTCTTTTTGTAAGGGACTATTCAAATTGTTTCATTTGAGGAGACTTAAGTAGGGTCAGCCTTAATAAAAAAAGTCCTTCTTTTTATCTTTTCAAAAATTAATGCATGTCCAGGTTTGACCCAATGCAGTACTCCATCCCATATACATCATGCTCAAAATAAAGGTGAGGGATTGCAAGGGTCACTCCCTCTCCCTTTATGGCCAGGGGCCTGAGGGCACTGATGGTCTCTAAGGGCCCTAAGCAGCCTCACCTGGTGCTTCTGCCCACACCCATGGCCCAGGACCCTATTTAAGCCCAGCATGGGGCTGTCAGTGGGGGTCTTGGTGACGTTGTAGGGTGCTGCTCTCCAGCTCTACCCAGCTCCTTGCTTAAGCATCTGAGGAGGACTCTACCTGATTATTCTGCTTTTGATCCTGAATCTGGCTCCTGCCTGCTGCGGAGTACAGTCTGGGACTTTCCTGGGGCATGCCCTGCAGCATCCAGGTGATGTATTTGTCATCAGTGTGGGGGAGCTTGATATTGGTTTTCTGCATATTTGTATATATTTCATTATTATTTTTCCCATTATTATGCTACATTATTACTGTAGTTATTCTCTTTCCCTTTTCTCTTTCCTCTCAGTTTGGGGAGGGAGGGGGTTAACAAAGAGAGTCTGTTGTTTGTTTAATAGCCAGCCCAGCTTTAAACTGTGGCAATGCAGATCAGCTGAAGTGGACCACAAAGCTTGAAGTGAAAAGTGCTTTGTAACCAAACAACCTTTAACTGATGGGGTGAAAATTAATTTACCCTGATAGCCAGATTATTCCATAGTTGTCCAATAGCAAGTTTTTACTAAAGCAGGAGATGATGTACCATTGAGATGATCCATTGTGGCATTTGCCATGTTTAGTCCCATACTTAACTTCTAATCAGTTATCATGATTATCAATTTATGTGATAGGGATAATGATCCTGGCATAAATACATACAATCAGTTAAGAGCTTTTGACATTACCAGGTCCTTCAGCTTTACTTTGCTTTCAAGCCATCTGCAAAACTTACCCAGTGCTGAAGTAAGACTGCATTTCTGCTACAGAAAGGAGAAAAGGAAGGGAAGGGTAACTACAGGTCAACTAAATCTGATGAATCCAAAACCGCCACTTGCTAAAAACTTATTTCATTAGGCATACCTCACTTTTTGGCAGTATGGCTATGTGACCATATCTCACTTTCTCTCTGTAAAACTGAATGAGGAGAAAACTCCAGTTTTCCACCTGGCAGCTGTAGTTTCCTAAGAATCATAATGCTGAACTTCATGGAAAGGGCACATGAGATGCTTCAATGACTGTACCTTAAGAACTAATGGAAAGTTGGTTATAGATTCTGTTAAGGTACTGTCTTAGGATTTCAAATCTATAGCTGACTATTACGTGCTTGGTAGCTTTGAAACCTCTATTCTTCAGTAGTTGTAAGAAGAACTTTCTTCAAGTTTGCATCGACTTGCCAACTTGATCTCCATCGCTGCTTCTTCAAACTTCCTGCTAAGAAGAGAAAGAAAAAAAAGTTACTGCCACTCTCTAAGCCTCCATTTACATCCCTGCGTTTGCCTACAGGTAGCTTTCTCGGCAATACGATTCCTCACAGCTTTCACTCTCTAGGAACTTCTTATTAAAATCTTGTTCATATCCCTGATAAGACATCACCAAAGAGCAACATGAGTACTTCAAGTACTCTTCTGTAGATTCAGGAAGTCACCTTTGCACCAGTTTCTGTTCAGATAATGGCTGCGGTATTAAATTCACTATTAAACTAAAAAAGACTTGAGTCCTAATTATATATTTAAAATGCCTTTAAAAATAGCCCAAGTTAGATTGTTGAGTTAGAAAGCTATTATTGCTTTAAAAGCTCATTTCATACAGCATTCCAAAATTGAAAGGTGATACAAGGAATTTCTACTTTCTAGTAACATGACATTTTCATTGTTAAAAAAGGATGGGTAACTTTGTCACTTTTCTCAAACTGAGTATTCCTTTGCTTGGGAGGAAGAGGAGAAGTTTCTTTTTGTGAAAAATTGCTTACAGAAAAAAGTGTGTGGCAAACATTAAAAAAAACACATCAGAATAGATATGATGAAGGTCAATTGCACAATTTTAAGGTGAGGAGATAGTGCTTGATAAAAATGAAATTTATAGTGCAGATGTTTATCATACGGATATCATCCTCAAACAATATGAAAGCATACTGTTAGCTCTTATCTGTAGGAAGTAAAAAAAAAAACAACCATTGCCAGGTGTCTACAACAAGTTCTAGTTCAGCTGTCATACAGCAAAATGATCGCACTCCTTCCATGATGTCTACCACCTATTGGAAGATCTCGGTTGGAAATATTTTATGTGTCTGTTCTGTTTTGGGGTAGGATGGACTAGAACAATGTATCCTACCCAGTTTGTGCCATGTCAATCATAATCTGTATTTGTTTTTTCATTATACATGGGTCACAGGTTGGAGGTTTTTTGTGTGTTGATTCCTTAGTTGCAGTTCTGAGGTACCTTAACATAGAGGAGAGCTTAATGTTTGCAAAATGCAGGACTCTATTTGATTCCTAACCCTGTTTTCTTTTTTCTTTCTTTTTTTTCAGTATACCAAAACTTGCTCTGTTCCCTTTTCCTAAGGTTTCTTCCTCCTTCCTGATAGGACCTGAGAAATCAAATAGTCAGTTTGTCCATTGACAGTTGCTAACTCAATCACTATACTAAAACATTTTTTCTTGTTTCTAAGACTGAAAAAAGTGTCATTTTTCTCGTAATCATGTGTATACATACACAGATAAAGTTGTAAACACCGTTTGCTTTAATACATGCAAAAGCTGTTCTCATTTGTGGTTTGAGCCTGTACAAAAATGTATATATACTTGCAGAAATTTGGGTTTAAAGGCTGAATGGGGTAATCCCAGCTCTAATTTTGCCGCTTGTTTATGATAAACTAAGCCTGAATAACCTGGGTTAAACTGAAAGCTAATGAATATCAAATAAGATGTTGCTTGGGATACTTAGACATTAGGTTTCAGGATTAGCTTACTAATGACATTACTATGAGAATACAGGGCCTATTGTGTTTATTAATTGGAAATGTAATTTCTAAAATGTACTTAGTTACTTATTTTGCATATTATCCTTCTTAATTGCATGGAAGACCATGTCTCTCAGAAGAAAAAAAGCAGAAAAGCATGCACATAGAATTTTCCCTGTTCTCTGCTGTTTTGATTCTATCTACGTGTTTGAGCTAGAAAAACAATGTATTTATACAGAAAACCCTCTACAATGCCTGAGCTTTGTAAATGTTACCAGTGATGAGTGTAAGGAAATTATTTTCTTTTAGCAACTTGTTTTTTTAATATACATAAAAGCACAGATAAATCCCAATCTTGCTATTGGTTGATAGAGACACTTGACTGAGTTCTGCCAGGTACTGAATGCTCTAAGCATCCATCTGAACCTCTGGCTGTTGAGAGTACTCGAATTCACAGCATCAGGTCCTAATTAAGCAAAGCTAAAATTGTTCTGTTACATTTTAAAAGTGCAGTACACATGACCATAGCCCATAGGGGAGCTAATAAAAGATAATCCCGTGGTTTGCTTTGAAGCAATTACTGTATGTCCCTTTCTGCCTGCAGGAATCACCTTGTCACATCCCTCACTTGCATCAATACACCACTTCCCCTTCCCCCCTTCTATTTTTGTAATCCTGCCCTTTAACAAAAATAGAGTTTAGAGGATGACATAAAAAGGAGAGTTGCAGATGTACTGAAATATATGCAGTCTTTCTGCTACTTGCAGAAGGATTACAGACAGCTGGTGAGTTAGTGTACTGCAAGCAAAATAGACATACTTACGATTGAAGTATGAGGACTTTTTACCTTTAGCAAAGGAAGAGGCTAATACAGCTAGCCTGAGTTGGTCATATTCTGCCACTAATCTACACAGAGATGGTTTCAAGGAAAGGGAATGTTTTACTTCAGAATTGATATGTCTTTCTTATAGCAAGCAAGATAGCTTTCTCTACATTTTCTGTCTTTGTTTCTTCACCGTAATGTCTATGGCAGGAGACAATTGCAATGAATTTAGTGGTGATCTGAAGCAAGGATAGTGACTTGCCCATACTAAATTCACCTTTTCTTGCTATTTAAGACTTGAACTCTATACAGAAAAGCTACTATATTCACCTATTGTGATCCATGCTAAAACAGAATTTGAGAGATGTGTGGTCACTGTTGAAGATGATTAACAGAAAAAAAGCTTAAAATGTTTAACCAATATTGTTATGCCTTCAATTTTAAGGCACTTCCTGGCCCTGTTTGAACCACATCTACAAAAGGAAAATAAGACAGATGTAATTTGCTTAAATTGTCAGAGAGAATCATTGGAAGCAAGAATGTAAAAAATGGAAGCGCTAGATTCTGATTGATCCTTGCCCTCCCTGTGGCAGAGTCATCTCCCACAGGCATTTGCTGAAGAAGGGTTGGAAATGAAATTCAGAAACATTAATTACAGATCAATGTCCCATGGAAACTCCTCTACTGGACCAGCATTTTCAAAACTGGGGAGTAAGTCAGAAACTAAAAGAGGATTGAACAGAGGGTAAGATGGTTTCTGTACTGCCTTTTCCTTTTAATCCTTGCAGCTTCTGATCAGATAGATTTACTGTGTAGCTGAATGGATTGTCTTCATTGCAAAACAGGAAGAGAGAGGCTGAATGAAAATGTTGCCCTTCTTCCTGCCAACTGCATGCATTGCTCCAAAGAACAAATTATACCTTTCAGGGATTTAACTTCCTTTCTACTCCATTAGCTCACTGGCCTCCTTGCAGAAGTTGCAAGGTTTTTCTTTCAAATGATGTTGTGTTGTAGTATTTGCATTTTTTGTTGTTTTCATTCTGCTATGTGGACCAAATGAAGTAATTTGGAAACCGCAGTATTACTTTTTATGTTCATTGCATTCTCTTCCTGTCTCTCCCTGGGAAGTGACAAACTGATATTCTCTGTAGATTTTATGTACCTTATAAAATCCATGTTCAGCTTCTATCTAGAGTTTTCTGCAGGAAAATGTGAATCGGATTTTTCAAAGAGCTATTATAGTACTGAAAATATTATAGATCTTAAACTAGCTTGATAGTAAAAAAGAAAGATTTCTAAAACATGGAATGATATCCAGCAAGGAAGCACAGCATCTTAAATTTTACATCTTAGATATCTGACTTTGAAAAGCAGAAGACAGAAAAAAGATATTTTCAATTAAAAAATGAGTTTATTGTCAATTTGTAGTTAAAAACCTTTGGCCATGGGAAACACACACACTATGGCATAAAAACTTATATTGCAAGTAGTAGTGACATCATTAGTTGCTGAAAAGGCATAGGAAGGGATAAAAGTAAAAGTAACATTCAAGAAAATAAAGGAACTATCTAATTCAATTAAATACCCTCTGGTTCCGCTGAAGGCAATTTTCTGTTGACTCTTGCATAGCCAGTTGTTTTTTTACAGACACTGACTTTCAAACACTGCTTACGTGCAGCACGGCATGAATTTAAATGCAATCTTACCTGTAAAGGTGTAGTAAAAAAAAACATGAAGTATAAATCCCCAAAAAAATATGCAATGCATTGTTGCATTTCAATTCTCTTGCTTTAATACAGTTTTAGTTTAATTTGTAATATAAGAATATTGAAGATATTGATATCTGTACAGGAAATACTTGCATAATTATTTAATGGTTGTGTTTACAATTCAAAATATTACGTTTCTTACATCTTTATAATGAGAAAAAGCCTATTACAATGAAGAAATTAAATGTAAGTGGTACAGAGAAAAACAAAGTTTGGCCAAGTCACATTTCCTATAGATTTTTAACTTGCCGTGCGTTTACTTTACTGATGTAAACTTAAAACTGCATAAACTGTAGTAGTAATTTTACCTAATGGATTCAAATACTAAGTTTCAGATATGGTTTGAATAATCATTTCCCCAAAGGAACTTTGCAGCTTGACCTTTTGATTTTATCACAATGGACTACCTTCCCACAAGCCTTTTTAAAGTAGCACAACACCATCTGTTGGTACGTTATGTATTTATGTATTTCCTATGTAAGTATCTTAGGACAAAGTTTTAGTACTTTTATTAAGATAGTTTGAAACAACCTATTAGGACATATAAAAAAGAGCAGTGTTGATTAATGTATTTTTGGTTGATAAACTGTTGCACTGCTTGTATCTCTTTTTTACGTTATAGCATGTAATTTATAGTTGTGCAGTAGAAGACATACCAAATAACCAAGATTTTTAAGATTAGTCTTATATTAGTATCCAGTTTCTATTTGTCTGGTGTAGCTGCTGCTGCTAATGATTTTACAGTCTCTAAGGAAAAATCCTATATTACTGTTAAATCTTACTGATTTGAATGCCTCTCTTTTGAAGCATGTGATTGACTGCAGTGATATTGTCGGAGCCTAAAAAAATCTGTGGTGACTTCCAGCTAGTGCCAACCACTTTGAGACTTTGCTCCTTGTAGGATAGAAGTGGAAGTAGTGAGGCAGACCTTATGAATTCATGATGAAATGCATCGCTTTGGTTGTTTAGCATATATCTGTGAGGGAAAACAGGCCTTTCTCTTGTGGAATTTCAAACAGAAGAAACAAAAAGTCCAAGCAAGTGTTAAGCTGTAGGATCTGAGCAGCAAACCCTGTTTCCTTGGTTGGTATTCAATTCCTTGCTTCTAGAAATAGTGAAATAGTAGAAACAGCTCTGCACTAAAATACTGTGATATTGCACTAAAATAATGGCTATGCCAGCAATATGTAGACGGATTACACCAAAATAATCAGCTTGTAGGTGAGGAGAGGTATTGCAAAGCTGTAGGGATCAAAGATGCTAATACCAAGGCAATGACAAGATGGGGTAGTCTTCTGGAGTGTGATGAAAGAGCCACTTTGAACTCTTGCCTTCCTTGATACATCACTAAATGACAGTTGCATTTATATAGCATTTTGTGTTCCAAGCCCTGTCTGGATTCTTGCAATATTTTGCTGAGGAAAGTTCAGAAGCATCACTTGTTCTTATTTTTAGTACCATGAAAGCCAGCTGATTTTCCCAGGAAAACCTAATGGGCCTGTGGCTCAACCAAGATTGTTCTGACTCTAGCCTCATTATTGGTTTTGATATATGCCAATCACCTTGATCTGGCCAGTGGTGTTCTGGGATCCAGGTATATGAATGAACTGCACAGTTACATATAGCAAGCCACAGAAAACAATAAAAGAAAGAGAAAAATCTAAGCCCAGCAAAGATCAAGGATATTCCAGGTAGGAACACGTGAGTAACCTCTCAGAAGACATACAGAGAGGGAGAGAAAGAGGCAAAAAAAAGTAAAAGATTTGACAAATAAAATGAGTCTTACAGGGACTGGAGATTATGGAATCTTGTGGCAATCTCCATAACCTACAGTATGATGGTACCACAATTCTTGCAAAACGTATACAACAAGCCAGACTGCTTAGCTGTCAGACAAAAAGTTGCAAAATTGCACCCCAGTTTTTCCTTTAGTTTGAGATTCATAAAGAAAATGCGTTATTGAATAGGTGTTGTAGAAAGAGAGCTCTGCGGAGAATTAACTTCCTGGGATGTATTTTCATCTTTGAACATGAGGACTTTTTTCCCTAATCTTGCAACACTCTGCTAGGTAAGTTATCTCCAAGAATGTCCCCTCATTTTTTTTCTGGTGACTGTGAACGACTACTAAGAATTGCTTTTTTTTTTTTACTTGTTTAAAAGCTTAAATTACTCAACACGCCTTGTACATAGGGGTTTTCAGTCTGTGCTTCCTATAAACTGTTTCTTCATTTCACATTGAACTAGATAGTGGCTATTTCTGATGAAGGAATTGGCTTTCATGCTTAGTTTGTTTCCAGTGTAGCACAGTGGCACTCTGAGAGCTGAAATATGCATTCACTTCAGCTTGAGAGTAGCGTACACAGTAAAAGAATCTATTGTTTCATTTGACCCTATGAGAATTTGTCTGGAGTAATTTTAGAGTAATCATTACCACAGACCTTGGAGAAAAAAAAAAAACCCTATAAAAATATCAGTAGTGACTTACCTCAATTTCTAATACTCCCGAACTTTTTCATGGTTTGAGCCAGTATGAGCATGATTCTACAAGTATTCAGGATATTACAGTTTTGGAAGCTTCAGTCTAGACTCATGGAATCACACAGAATGGTTGAGGTTGGAAGGGACCTGTTATGACCCTCATCTGGTCCAACCCCTGCTCCTCCAGCAGGGCCACCTAGAGCAGCCTGTTCAGGACCATGTCCAGGTGGCTCTTGAATATCTCCAAGGACGGAGACTCCATGATGTCTCTGGGCAACTTGTGCCAGTGTTTGACCAACCTCACAGTGAAAAAGCGCATCCTATGCTGAGAGGGACCCTCTTGTGTTTCGATTTGTGCCCATTGCCTCGGGTCATGTCACTGGGCACCACTGAAAAGAGTCTGCTCCATCTTCTCTACTCCCTCCCTTCAGATATTTGTATGGATAGGTAAGTTCCCCCTGAGTCTTCTCTTCTCTAGGCTGAACAGTCCCAGCTCTCAGTCTTTCCTCATAGGAGAAATGCTCCAATCCCTTAATCATCTTCATGACCCTAGAAGTTTCTTTTTTTTTTCTGAAGCAGTCATGATTTATCCAGTCAGTTTATTCAATACAGCAGAGCACTCCATATTTTCCTAGAATCTGTAGAAAGTCTAGTAAGATATAGGGACAATGTCCTCTAACATATGCTTTATGATTGAGTGTTTAAATCTACTGAAACTCTTAGTTTTATTTGTGAAAGTGTTTCCACTGGTCTGGGTCCATGCCAGACTTCTTCAGAGATTTCTATTAGTGACTGAAGAAAATTGCCCTGAGCAACTAATGAATAAGGTCTACATTCTGCAGTCAGCTATAAATGTGCATACTGTTACAGGGAACGATCAAGGTACAGAGTTTCTTTTCAGGGCAAGAATTTGTCATAGTTGTTATAACACTAACCCACTCTAGGTACAGACGCTTGGTAGAAGTAGTGAATGAACAACATAACTGCTGCCTTTGGAGCTTGGTAGTATCTGATCCCTGTTCCAAGCATCTTTCAAAGTCTCTCAACCACAAAGTTGAACACAGGTCCGACATATGACACTAGTGGGTAC
This sequence comes from Steatornis caripensis, assembly GCA_013398225.1. Classification (NCBI taxonomy): domain Eukaryota; kingdom Metazoa; phylum Chordata; class Aves; order Caprimulgiformes; family Steatornithidae; genus Steatornis; species Steatornis caripensis. The sequence goes on along the minus strand of VZSC01016136.1, from coordinate 11,192 downwards.
CCACCTGCCTGGGATCTGCAAATGGCTCTATCCTGCTGCTCCTGGCTGCTCTTTTACACCTTCCACTCCTGCTGCTCTCAAGGTACATTGTTCTTTCCATAACAAGTATGGCAGTAAGGCAAATGATTTAGCACATTTAAACTAAACTTGAATTATAAATGAGAGGAAATCAGCAAACAGTTTTGAGTATATTTGCCTTTTCACTTTTGCCACTCCTTGGAATCTGACTTTGGTTCAAGTCACTAACCAGGCAGAGCTGCTGGCCTTGGGCTACAGTCTTGATTCTTGCAATGGAAATACTTTTAAAAGGGAATATGTACTCCCTTTTAAAACTATCTCAGTCTCCATACACTTGTGTGGGGAAACTTCTGACCCCTCTCCTGATTTCATATGGGAGGAGACATACAAGATCATGTATTGGTAAATCTGGTTTTGTACTATCTGAGACTTATGTTATATGAATGTTCAGTTTCCCGTCTATTTTGTAGCTGAAACACAGAAAAAAACCCCCTAANGTCTCCATACACTTGTGTGGGGAAACTTCTGACCCCTCTCCTGATTTCATATGGGAGGAGACATACAAGATCATGTATTGGTAAATCTGGTTTTGTACTATCTGAGACTTATGTTATATGAATGTTCAGTTTCCCGTCTATTTTGTAGCTGAAACACAGAAAAAAAACCCCTAAGTCTATACACTAGAGCTGTGGAGATGCCTCAATTAATTTTGAACTAGCTATCTAGCTACATGAATGCTGAACCCATTGAGGCCTAATTTATCCTCTTCTTTGGCCCACTGTCAGCTCAACTCTGCTACTTCTAGTACTGCATCTAAGTATTTACTATAGTGCAGTCTGCAACCCAGATATCCCACAGACTTTTTTGAATTAAGTCCTTGTTACAAATTCTGTAACCCACAATAAAGTTTAAAGGCATTAATGTGTCTAAAACTATGCCAATACCACATCTAAATTATGTTTTTGAGGTTGTCACAGTAATTCACAAGAATAGAAGTTGATCACTTTCTAGTTTAGGTTATTGGAGAACTAAATTTTTCAAGTTGATATTTTAACTTTTTTTGGCATGTTCATAATGACAAGCAATATAGTTGCTTGGTTTGAAGATGATTCCTTCTGTTTAAGAGCTTTTCCACCCTGCTATACAATTTCCTGTAAGTGGATTTGTAAGCAAGCTTCAAGGCATTTCAGACTAATGTATTCTGAACATGCAGGCTCTTTTTAGCTGTTAAGGATTTGTTATATCAAATTACAACCATAGGCAGCAAGCCAATCATAACCATTAAGCTATTATATTATCTATGACAGTTCTTATTCTCATTGTGTAGACATTTCTGATAGACTAGATTAGACTCTCCTGGACTATATATTCTTGTTATGCTTTTTTCTTGAAAGTATTTTTCTCACTAGATAGATACCATACGCAATATACCTATTCTGTAAATTCCCATCAGTGTCTTCTGTTAAAAAGATAAAATATCACCAATGAGGAACTGGTGGCATTAGAGGTATGAGGTAGGAAAAACAGCAGAAGATTCTGTATAATGCTCTCTGTAACCACTTCTGTCTGGCTGGCTATCAGGTTGTCACTGAAAAGTCAGTAGTTGCAATAGTTAGGTCTGTAATTGAAACACACCATTAGCCATGATTAATTGATCTAAATGGAGAAATCACCTGGTCATATGAATACTAATTCTTTAGTTTATTTTTTTATACCATAGTAAAAGCTTTCAATGTCTTTTCAAAATTATATCAGCACTTGAACTGCTAAATCCTGTAGTCATCAGTGTAAGTTAGATTCTTAAATGTATGCTTTTTGAAAATAGAAGTCTCCTGAATTACTCAGACATTTTAAATCGTTTTACTTATAGTGTCTTTGATGGAAGTGTATTAAAAAAAAAAGTAAAAATATTTTGAAATTATGAAATCTCAGTTTTACACAGTACAAATAGGAATTTTATTTGTATCATAAAGTCTAAAAAAGGAACAGGATTACATGAATAATAATGGTTTGCAGCTGCACTACTGAAGATGTTTATGAAATTGTTTTGATCTGTGCTTTATTAGACTGATTTACTCAGCTTTCAGGTTCATAGAACATAATTGTACTGTAGCTTATACTACATGCTGTCATTCAGGAACATTAATAATTTGTTGACAAGTTCTCTTCTATCAGTCAGCTCTCTGAAACTCTGATTTTTTCATAAATGTTCTTGCTTCATCTTTAATGATGATATATGGGTTTTCTTTGTTCTTAGTACCAGTTTGTTGTAAACATGTTGTTTTTAAGAGCACTCCTTCCCAAACTAGCAAAGATCTGAATTATTGAAAGTCCATTGGTGTATTTAATGTACTTTAAGTTAGCCTGTGCTTTATCCTTTAGAGGAGAAAAACATACAGCCATGTGACAAAGTGCTATCTATTCAATAGCCACATGATCCATATAGCATAGCATTAGTAGCAGTTAAAAACTAAAATCTTTTCATCATGGCAGAAAAAACCCCAAACCCTAGGCATCTAGTCAATGACATTCGAAATCTGGAAGGTGATACATCTCCTATACTGAGCACTTACAGGTTTCATGGAGTCCTAAAGAAGTGGAAGGTCCCCAACAAACTCTTAGCACCTCTACAGGTTTCATCACCGACGAGTTCTATTTATCTTCTTCATTAAAATCAGGAAAAGAGAAGGTGGAATTATGTGGAAGGATTTTTTCTGGTGGAAAAAGTGTGCGTAAAGCATGGTTTTACCATTTAAAAATGTATAGATAAATGGAACATACACCTTGAAGTTTTATTAGTGAGAAAAAAATCTTTTAGGCTGATTTTCTTTCATTTTTGTCCCCAAATGAAATGTTTGAGTGTCCATGTTTTTCTGAATTACTAATAAAACACTTTAGCTAAACTCCAGTGTTTGTTAATAGGCTAATAATGGAAACTAACATACAAATCTAGTGTAAGCAGATGCTTAGTAAAGATAGATTTTTAGCTTTTAGTTTCCTGGAGGCTAATGTGGACAATGAAATAAGATTAAACAAAAGGAGTTTCTTTAGTTTATTTAACAAAGATTAGAAAGAGTGACTCACATAAGACATTTCAAATACATAAAAGGCTGCTGCAGAGGGGAAAGGAATAATCAGTTCCCCTCACCCGTAGCAGGTAAAATGAGAAGTTACAAGTTTAAATTACAGTAAGGGAGATTCAACAGAGACAAACTTCACAGCAATAGGATAGTAAAGCACTGTAGTAGAGAGGGAAGTAGTGGACCTCGTTGTCTTCCAGATACGTTTTTCTGTGGTTACCATGATTGTCATTTTGCTGCAGGACAAGAAAGTCCTGCCCAAAGCCATGAAGTATAGTATTTTAACACAGAAACACAGAATGACAGGGGTTCAAAGGAACCACTGCAGATCATCTAGTCCAGCTCACTGCTAAAGCAGGTTAGCCTAGAGCAGGCTGCACAGGAATGCGTCCAGGCGGGTTTTGAATATCTCCAGAGAAGGAGACTCCACAACCTCTCTGTGCAGCCTGTGCCAGTGCTCTGTCACCCTCACAGTAAAGAAGTTCTTCATGTTCAGATGAAGCTTCCTGTGTTCTAGTTTGTGCCCGCTGCCCATATCCTGTTGCTGGGCACCACCGAAAAGAGTCTGGCCCCAGTCTGCCTTCTTGACACCCGCCCGTTAGATACTTATAAGCATTGATCAGATCCCCTCTCAGTCTTCTCTTTTCCAGGCTGAACAGACCCAGGTCTCTCAGCCTTTCCTCATAAGAGGGATGCTCCAGTCCCCTAATCATCTTTGTTGCCCTCTGCTGGACTCTCTCCAGTAGTTCTGTGTCGTTCTTGAACTGGGGAGCCCAGAACTGGACACAGTACTCCAGATGTGACCTTAGCAGGGCAGAGTAGAGAGGCAGGATCACCTCCCTTGACCTGCTGGCCACACTCTTCTTAATGCACCCCAGAATATCATTGGCTGCCTTGGCCACAAGGGCCCATTGCTGGCTCATGGTGAACCTGTTGTCCACGAGTACTCCCAGATCCTTCTCTGCAGAGCTGCTCTCTAGTAGGTCAACCCCCAACATGTCCTGGTGCATGGTGTTATTCCTCCCCAGGCGCAGGACCCTATGCTTGCCCTTGTTGAACTTTACCAGGTTTCTCTCTGCCCAACTCTCTAGCCTGTCCAGGTCATGCTGAATTCAGATACCTTAAGGTTTAGCTTCTGGTAAATTTGGTTACTTGTAACCCCATACCTCTGTCTCCTTCAGTTATGCCACAGTGAGGATGGTTTTAATTGGTAGTAGGTGGCCTCACAAGCCTATTAGGCAATTTTTTGTGCCCTTAACAACTGAAAGAGAACTTCATGAAAAGCTCTGGTCTGTGTCTGCATACCAGATGCATGCTGAGGAGACAAGAAGAAGAAGGTGACATCATTTCAGACAACAGTGACATGCTGCTCAGAATTATTTTTCTTCCCTGACTGATCATTTGTTTTAACATCACAGTCTTTGACATTGTTTCCGTTGCCTTTTATGCAATGACTTGAAAGGATGACTCTAAAAATAACCCTGTTCTTAAATATGCTTACTGTAAGTATTAATTCAAAGGAACTCTAGATGCTACATTGATGTCATCACACTCTGTGTAAAACTCATCTCTTACCTCCATGGTCTTCTTCCCACATATTGCGTTGCGCTTGCCAAATTTCCCTCTCTAGCTAGCCTTTCAGAGCTATGTTTCAATAATGGAAGGAGAATAGACTTCCTATGCAAAGCGACACATAAACAAAACTAGTTGTGTGATGACCCAAATCTAGCACAAACTTAGTCCTCACAAGTTCACCATTGAAGGTGAAACATGCAAGAAGTTGGGAGTATGTAAAGTTGGATATTTGTACTGATTGTAGCAATTCATTTATACTGGAAATAAGAGCATCTTCCTATCTATTAAACATAATTTTGTTCTTATTCTGAATGGCTCCTGTATATAGAGATAGCGTGAAAGAGGTTGGGCTGGGTCTCAGTACTGTCTGTACTGTATCTCCCTATTGTGTGGAGCTCACAGATGTTATTGAGATTGTGTCTGAACTGCACTATAGGAAGGTAAACCTGTTTAAATTAGAAATATCTGAGCTCATAACCTGAAGATTTCCCATATCTTTAGTGCTAGTTTGATCTTTTATTTACACTGAGCGAGTGTTCACCTACAATATGTGTTCAGTGTTAGTAAAGTGAACCATAGAAATGAATTGATGCATCTTGAGGTTCTTGCATGGGTCCGTAAAATGGGAGTGTACCATCAATGTCGTTAACCTGCTACGGGACTCTAAGCTAAACTTAGGCTGAAAATTACAGCTACACAGTTTGGCATTAGGTTGTGTATAAACAGTATGTATAAACAGACAAAAAACCTAGAAGTGTTGTAAGAGCCAGACAGAGCCCAAAACACACTATAAGGGGAGAGTGGGTGGATAGCATTCATTAATGTAATGACTCAGATCCATGAACTGGGATGTGATATGTTTGAAAGAGGTGGCTGAACTGTTTTTTTATTTGTTTATCTGTTCATTCATTTTTTAAAAAAAAAAGAACAGAAGATCAGATTTGTGGCGTCAAATGTACTTTGTTACTGCGGAGAGTGGAGCTGCAGCAATACAATTTAACTGTGCCTTGTGGAGAGGTGATACGTGTACCTTTCATTCTAGTGAGTAGTTCCCATCCTTAGGTGAGAAGCCAAGACATTTTTAAAGATGTATCAGTGCTCTCATGCCTCAAAAGTCTTGCATTGTGCTTTGTATAGGCTAGGTTTTGAGAATGCTTAGAAACATTAAGATAACTGCAGCTACTTTTTTATGAAATCCTGCCTCAAGAGGACAGCATGTTTCAGAGAGTTTTTCCAGGTGTTCTTAATATATTGGCTTTAATCCATAAAGCTTTCAGTTACTTGGACCATACTTTCTCCCTCTCACTTCTACGCAATTAAGAACCTAAAGAATTGGCATTAAATCAATCTCAATCTAAAAAGGAAGATCCCCTTATCAGGGAGTTTCCTGTAAGTGGGCACAGACTCTGCTGCTTCACCATCTCTTGGCCATCTGCTTTGCCTATAAGTGTGTGATTTTGATGTTCTTCCCGGAAAGTTGAGTATCTCCCCACCCTCTGTTTCATATTCTTTGAGAGACGATAACAATGTAGTGTAACTGTGTGAGAGCTATTGTGGATTTATTATTGTAGTTGGTGGAATATTATTATGTACCCTTTGGACAGTCAATTATATGTGGCATATATTGTAGATTTTTCATTTTGTCTGCTTTAAAAATTTCTTGAAGTGCCTAGAGCCAGGGTTAGGTGTTTAACGTCAAATAAATAAATACATTAAATAAATAATTGAAGGAGGAAGTTTCAGATAATAAAGAGAGCTGGCTCCTGGGTAGAAAACACTGTAAGTCTTAAACCAGCAGAATATTTAATAAAGGAGATAAAATGAAAGCCTCAAAGAATTTCTTCTCTGCAAAAAAAAAAAAGTGAGCAACCCAAACTAACAGGATTTATGCTTGGTGCATTAGAAACTTCATTATGTATGGTACAAACCTAATTACTAGGGAACATTTAATTTACCTCTAATTTCTATTTAATAGCCACTGCACTTGTCATTGCAGGTATGGTTACAAAAGTATGGCTACCTTCCACCAACTGACCCCCGAATGTCGGTGTTGCGCTCTGCAGAAACCATGCAATCAGCTATAGCTGCCATGCAGCAGTTCTATGGCATTAATATGACAGGAAAAGTGGACAGGAACACAATTGAGTAAGTAACCAGTACTGAACTGTTGTTGACTTTTCTGTTTCAAGCAGGGTCAAATAGAACTGAAAAAACTTTATAACACATGAAGCAGGGTGACCAGGATATCGAAATAGTGTTGCGCCTTCAGATGGGGAGTTAAAATGTTTCTTTCTCCTCTCACTTTTTTTTTTACCTCATCTTCTGTATTTCATGGTAGCAGGTAGTCACTTGCCTAACTGCTGTCTGCTTTTGGGCACGTGATTGCAAAAAAATGTTTCAGGGTTAACTAAAGGAAGGGCTGAAAGGTTATCAATGTGGAAGTGGAGAAACCTATTAAAAATTGGCAAGAATTCATGAAATGTTTCACAGTCGAAGGAGTCTTCTCTTACTGGAAAATCTGAAGTGTAAATTTCCTTATCCTCATTGCAAAAAATTTTAGCACACTCTGCTGGCCCATACATTTAATGGTTTCCAGTAACAAAAGTCCAGGTGTGGTCATTTTAATGTGCACTAAAATTGGATTAGTTTTGCATGTCCTTTGCGATTCTGAAGTTGTTTAAAGAAGGCAGCATCTGATTTTACTGACAAAATGAAGACAGACAAACTTTGTGAAAGAGTGATTAAACAACAGTTCCAAACAACTCAATACTACGCCAAATTTTAGGAATGTGCCAGGGAAAAAAAAGCATATTTGTACACAATTATGAAAACATATCCGGGACTAAGATTTGAAGTGCTTCTTGGACCCCTTCCAGTTAAAATGCAATAAAGATTATCTTTTGATTTTAAAAAAACATTGCTTTGCTTGAAAAGCGAACAATAATAAAGTAGCAGTGTCACTACATACCCAACATTTACTTTATTGTAATTTGTTTCTACTACTTCTCTAAATTGCTTTTTAGGGGGAAAAAAATCCTCCTTCATTTCCCATTTACCAGCCCCAACCTGATGTGTCGTCTTTCATTATTCTTTTTTGGTAAAGTAGCTGACATGAATGATTTTTCTATCATTAGGAGTTTAAGGAAGAGAGTACCCAGAATGCTGGCAGGATTGGAAAAAATGTTCTATTCCACTGACATATGCATTATTGCATTGAAAAGCAATAAAGGAAAGCAGATTTTAGGGCTGCCCTAAGGGGAGGTGAGTTGATCACGCATCCCTCAGTTTAGGAATTTAAAGGACCTTAGAACATGCAGTGCAATAGCAGTAAACGCCTTGTGAGAGAGCCAGGCTCAGAAGTATGTTTGTGATTCAATCTGCAGGGTGGAGAGACTAGGCTCTTTATACAGCTTCACTGACAGATCCTTGAGGGAAGACGGCTGCTACACCAGCCACTTGTAGCCTTTTAAAGACACATTAGCGGCAGCTTTGTAAGAGGCAATATATTTCCCTAAAAGGGAAATAATCTGTTCACAGTTAGCAGTACATAAAGTGGTAACCTAAGGAAAAGTGGAGTCCCTCTCTTAGTTTAGACTATCAGCTAGCGAATTGTAAAAAACCAAAACTTTAATTGCAAAGGGAAGTGGTTTGTGTTAGCTAAAATTTAGCTTCTTGGCCAACATGTCAACAAGACTGTCTTCTGCTGTCTAAGAGACAAAGGAATCCATCTATGCAGCAGTCCAAAACATTAATTTTACCTTCTGGTGGATATTGAGTCTTCCAAATCTCTGATGCATGATATTTCTTCTACACAGAAAGCGATATTAAAGCATGGCAATTCTTAGCTATGTACAACACATGCTGAATGAATTTTACATTTACTTACACATTTGTAGTCACGTTAACTTGAGTCTTGTTGGGAACAGAATTGATTCTAAAAGACTTGTCACATTTGCATTGGTGTTGAGGAAAAAAAAATAAACTCATTAAACTAAACTGTGGCCTCAAGTTACTATCAGTTAACACTGCTGAATATTCTTGGGACATGTCACTATATAACAAAGGATAATTTTTTTCTAGTTGTTCGTGTATGGCAGTATTTTGTAAATGTTTGAATTAATTTTCCCTTTTATCTACACAGAAAGTATCTGTATTCTCTTTTGGCCAGAAATATGTGACAGTAACATTTGTTTCTCTGTGATTAATATGTTATAATCACATACAATGCTGGGATTACAAAATAGAGTACAGCAGGAACCTCATAAAAACAGTATGTTCTCATCTTGTGTGTGAGGATTTACCTGCTTCACTAGCATGTCTTGAGAAGAAATTATGTGCCTCTTCATCTTCAGAAGGACAAACAATTAAAAGAAGTTATAGTAGTAACTTGATAGAACCATTTTTTGGGATATTAACAGTGAAATAGTGTCCTGCAGCAGCATCATCGAAAGTCTCCTGGGGGGATTTTGCTGCTCTGAAAAAAAGATAATCCCTCGATGGGTATTTTGGTATGCATAAATGTGAATAGTGTTCATTTTCCCCCTGCTACTCACCATTCACTTGTTTTTGCTGTATTTTAAAATTTGTTTCCCAAATGACCTAAAAAGCATGACACATGCTTATTGCTGGGGATAAGGAAGAGTGAGTGGTAGGAAGAGATGTCATTATAATGGCGTAAGAATGAGGGATGTTCTGAATAAAAGTATCATTACAATGGCAAATCGAATGAAAATAGTGTCTGACACTTGCATGGAGTGCCACAATATTTTTATATAGTTCATTTATATTTTACCAAAAACAATCAATGATTCATTAAAAAGGAGACTTCTGAAAATGGGTCCACTGATGGCATCCTCGTGTTTCATACCCCTAAACCAAACACACTAATTAGAAAAAGACTAGTTGTTGTATTTTCTTAAAACTGGTATAGGTGTTTATTTCCAAAATGTGTTTTGCAGTTTAAAAGGGGTATATTACAAACTTCTTGATCTACAGATGGAATAGGTGTGTATAGGATGCTGACTAAGTCTATGCAGTAGTAACAAAGCAGTTATTTTATTTTATTATCATCCTTTATAAATAAATGACAAATGTGCTTACTTTAATGCTCAGATGAGCTGCTAAGTCTACTTCAAGGTTCATAATTAAGATTTAATAATATTTATGTGTGATCTCTATTGTTTATATATTCATTACTTAAAGTGTAAGAGTGAACAGTATGTTTTGAGCTGTTGGAATTGACTTAGTGGTCTATTTTCTTAGTAAGTGTTTTTGTACAAAAGCTATACATAAGGTCTTGTTCCCTTGGCAAACATTCAGTGAGAAGCCTTGCAGACAAATCATCACCAATAACAGGGTTGAAATACGGTATCTTACATCACTCTGACTGCTTCCTGTTACTTACAGGAGTGTCAGTAAAGTCCTGTAACAGCAGACTACAGTACAGAAGAGTAAAGATGTTTAGAAAACATATCTGTCTNGTTGGAATTGACTTAGTGGTCTATTTTCTTAGTAAGTGTTTTTGTACAAAAGCTATACATAAGGTCTTGTTCCCTTGGCAAACATTCAGTGAGAAGCCTTGCAGACAAATCATCACCAATAACAGGGTTGAAATACGGTATCTTACATCACTCTGACTGCTTCCTGTTACTTACAGGAGTGTCAGTAAAGTCCTGTAACAGCAGAGTACAGTACAGAAGAGCAAAGATGTTTAGAAGACATATCTGTCTTCCCCACAAGAATTTTCAGGGTACCGTTCAGTAGTTTTCTTAAAGAAATGTCTATAATTTTTCCAGCCACAAACTCAAGTTGCACTAAGTTAGATTGGACTCTTTAATTTTCCATTTTTCCTGTAACACTGCAAAAAAATCCCCACCTCAAATCAACAAGAACAAAAACATTACACAGCCTAAACAGCAATTTTGTTTAGGGATAAGCTAGGGGAGGTGTTTAACCAAAGGCAGACTTTTTTTAATGCTTTATTTCTGCTTTAGACCAAATTTTTTTTAAGAGGAATTTGATGTGACATAGTCTACAGATAGAGTACATTAGTCACAATAAGCCTCTTTATAATAAAGGGTATTAGAGTTAATATAAATAATAGAATACAATATGAATTTTGAGAGGCTGGTGCATAAAAGATTTCTACAAGTTCAGAAACAAACAGGTGAAAGAGGCAAAGTCATTACCAGTATGCACCTTTTTAAAATGAAAACTAATTATTTTTTAAAAAAAGTAACTAAACTTCAACAAGCAAGCAAGATCATGGAAGTCCTTGATCATATTACGGTAAAAGCAGCTATACTTGGGAAAAAAATAGGAATGGGTGTCTTATTTGTCAATTCCCCTCCAGATGGAAGGATGATCATATTATACACCAAGTATCTCCAAATGTCATGAGCATTAATGATTATTAGTGATGGAATTCTTCCTCCCAGTCAGTATGAGGACCGTTACTGTTTAAAAAAAATATTTTTAACATATTAAAAAAAAAGGAAAATTTATGTGCCAGAAGATGTT
>VZSC01016134.1:172646-219776 GCA_013398225.1 Steatornis caripensis | reverse complement strand
ACATCAGGAGCGAGGGGACTCGAGCCCGGGAAGGGTGGTTATTTGTGGTTTAAGAACTGGCTTATCTTATCTGATCTTATCGTATCACCTTATGTTGTTCTGCTTAGACTGATAACCANTTGGCAGGGACAATCTCTGGTGAACTGACTGCACCCCACATTCCTCGTCCCCCTGCACTGCTGAGGGGGGAGGAGGAAGAGACATCAGGAGCGAGGGGACTCGAGCCCGGGAAGGGTGGTTATTTGTGGTTTAAGAACTGGCTTATCTTATCTGATCTTATCGTATCACCTTATGTTGTTCTGCTTAGACTGATAACCAATTAAATCGAATTTTTTCCCCAAGTTGAGTCTGGTTTTGCCCATGACCATAACTGGTGAGTGAATGCTCCCTGAGTGAACCCTCCCTGTCCATGTCTCGACCTACCAGGTTTTGTTACATTTTCTCCTCATCCAGGTGTTGGCAAGCGGCCGTGGAGGGGTTTGTTGCCGGCTGGGCTCAAACCACGACACCTGGGTAACCAGGTCTCCCATTTCCTTCTGCAGAGGGCCTACATTTTCTCTAGTCTTCCTTTTATCACTGACATACCTATAGTAGCATTTCTTGTTGCCCTTGACACCCTGGCCTGATTTAATTCTTTCAGGGCTTTAGCTTTCCTAGCCTGATCCCTGGCTGCTCAGACAATTTCTCGGTATTCCTCCCAGGCTATTGTCCTTCCTTCCACCCTCCATAGGCTTCCTTTTTGTGTTTTAGTTTACCCAGCAGCTCCGTGTTCATCCATTCAGGCCTTCTGGTGTTTTTGCCTGACTTTCTCTTTGTTGGGATGCATCACTCCTGAGCTTAGAGGAGGTAATCCTTGAATATTGACCAGCTTTCTCGGGCGCCTCTCCCCTCCAGGGCTTTATTCCATAGGGCTCTACCAAGTAGGTCCCTGAGGAGCCAAAGTCTGCTCTCCTGAAGTCCAGAGTAGCGAGCTTGCTGTGTGCCCTCCTCGCTGCCCTAAGGATCTTGAATTCCACCATTTTGTGTTTGCTGCAGCCAAGGTTGCCCTTGAGCTTCAGAACTTCGCTCAGTAAAGTTGATATCTGAGCTGGAAATGATAGAGAAAATGAGGTTACATGACAAAATTGAGAAAGCATTAACACAACATTAAACAGTGCAGATAAGAACATTATAGCTAAGATGTAGGTAAGCTTTTAGCAGAAACAGAAATCTGAATGTTTGAGCGGCGTGATTTCTGTTGTTTGCTGTAGAGGTCACAGAACTAACAGCTTGCCTACACTTGCAAGTCTATTTAAATTAAGATAGATTGTAATTGAAAATACAGTATTTGTTTCTAAGTAACAATCAACCATGGACATTTCTAGTCTCAAAATAAAAGTGTTACATGCCTGTGTGTTTTAATCCCTTTCAAAGCTAGACTCTAAAACGCTGCAAATGGCAAAGAAAGAGGAATGTGTGGTGAAACACACCATTCAAGGATACAGCTTCAGCAGTTAAGGGTAGGCAGTTTAACAAGTACCCGGAAAGCAACTGAAGGTAAAATGGTGCAAATTATCAGAACTTCCTGCCAGTACCTGCAGAAGTGAAACCCAAAATAAAGCAGCCTTGCTTGTGACCTATATGCTTGAGCTTCTATTTTCTGTGTGTATAGCCTGACTTTGAGCCTGCACTTCCACTTGCTTGATTTGGAACTGGGAACAACCCAACAGGGTCTGTAGGAAAATACCTCTGACAAGGGAGCATTGAGTGTCCAGGTCACCTGCTGTCTTACAAGTCCAGTTGGATCTCTGCGGTGGCTCTGTGCTGTGGTACGCCTGAAATCTCTTGTGGTAGCCCAGCTACGTGCTTTCCCAGGCAAAAGCCAGATGCAGATCAGTTAAAGGTGACCTCAAGGTGATAGCGATAGATGTATGAAATAATTTAATAATATTTGATTGATATTCATCACACACTTGTGAAATTTAAGATAACAGAAATAATACCCCTTATTCTGACTTTTCGGTCTGTTGCCAAAAGCCACAGCTTATAGCTACATACAGTACTCTTTATGTATGTGCTTGAAACCATCTACAGAGTTGCCTGCATCTAGGACAAGTTAATGTTTAACAAGTACATAGACATTACATTAATATGTGTTTCTGTGTCTAGAGGAGAGGGAGTAATGGATATAAGCATGTGGTAGAAGACCTGTGAAATACCTTAGCAAAGATGACAACAGAAAAAGCTACCTCAGGCATGCTGTGAATAGAAAAGATGTGAGAGCAGTGGAGAAATTTTATAAATTAATTCTCAGTTGAGTTAAGCTTCTAAGAAAATCTGGGTCCATTAAGATGGAGCAGGCATAATTAAGCATAGTTTATCCAAATTTTGTAACATATACTTAACTTTCTATTTTCTGATTTTTGCAAGAAAACATGACTGTGTTGAAAAAAACACTATTGCTGTTATAAATATAGACTTCTGTTCATTGATGTACTCTTCAATGTTGTCTAGCTTACAGAGCTGCCAAGTGACCACATAGTAAGATGACTGATACTTCTTGACTATACCTGTGAAATACTTTGTTAGCTGTGAGTTTTAAATAAGAGCTTCTGAATTACTTCTTTTTCTATTGCCATCCTGCTATTTCCTCCACAAACCTAGGAAATGCCAAAGTGTGTTATGAAGAGCTAGCACCTCTGCTTCAGTGTGTCTCTGTAGTACTCCCATGATGAGCACTGCAAGCAAAGGAGTCCAAGGGTAGCTCTATTTTCTCTGGTATCTGCTACTCCACTGGGCAGCGAAAGCCCTTGGGGAAGCAGGAACGGTGCTCCAAGAGCAAAGAAGCCTTGGCAAAGTGGCTTTATAGCTTCACTGTGAAGAAGATCTATCTTTCTTCTCGCATCTTTTGATGTACATGGGGAAAACAGGTGTGATGTCATGGGAGAACTCTTCTGCCTCCAAATGGTGTTTGTCCCCAGTTAGGCAGTGGCCGCACAGAAGAGGTTGCTTTCTACCATGCTGACCAATACATCTTTCTGGTTTCCTTGTCCTGGCCTTTCTGCTTTTCATTTACACAGAGCCTCTTATTTCATAAACGAATTGTTAACTGGGCAGGATAGGAGAGCAATGGCTGGGTTTGTAGTCCGTAACACCTTGTTTTTAAATGTTTGCTCTCAGGATGAAGATGTTGGACACTACATGTGTGCTGAGAGCAGTCTGGATCTGGTTAATGGGCTTCTCAGCAATTTTTTGTTCTGCAGCATTCCCTGAGGTGTTAAAGTTTACTGTATGAGAGCTTTCTGATTAGTATAGGATTATTATCATGTTAGATGGCAGGAATGTATAAAGAGGTGCTTTTAAAAATGCTTTCCATGAGCAATAGGTTTAAGAAGAATACAAATATCTTTGTATTGCAAGAAGCAATGGAATTTGTCTTCTATTTTCTATGCCTTCCTGTGGTACCAAAGGTGCTCCTTGGCAGGAGAGAAAGAACTACATGTGAATACTGATGGTGCAGCGAGCATGCTTCAGGGACAAAGTGTTTTAATATTAAAGTGACAGCTCTGTCTTTCAGCTCTAGCAAAGTAGGAACTTCAATCCTGGTGGGATTGCTACCTCTTTGCATCTCCTAATGGGCCTCAGATTGTAGAAGAGCTTTTTCCAACAGGATAGAATAAGAGATTCAAACTCTGACTTTTTCACTGAAGTGATAAAAGACCCACAAACAAAGCCCAGTATCTCCTTAATCTCTCACCATATTTTTTTTAAACATTGTTGTCAGCATCTCTGAGAAAAAGCTTTTCAGAATTTGTTTCTTTGCTTGCTAACCCTTCACCATTTATGCTTACCAAAAACTGGTGGAGGCTGCTCCCAAGATAAAGAAATCTCCTTGCTTGACTTTTCTCAAATTTACACTCAAGAGCCTCAAAATCATTGGAGTATTGCTTATAGGTAAGAGGCATACATTAAAGTTAAAACGAATTAAAATGAAGGCCAAGCAGAGATTAAATGATCTATCCAAAGGCACCCAAGGACTTTGTGGTGGAAGTGAGCTCCCATGTCATGGTAATGTCCTGTCCGTCAGAGCTTCCTTGCTGCCACTGACAGAAGGTAGCATTCTTGTGTTCACTTTCTGCAAATGCAAATGACTAGGCAAGGCACAAGGCCATCGAAAACAGGCCTGTGAAAGAAGGTTAGTGTGTATTAAACACTGCAGCACGTAACAGCTCTTGCCCCTAAGGTACTGTATGCAGAAGGCGGCAATGATGGGGCTCATCTCAAAGACAGAAAGCTCTGTAGAAGCTAGAAGATACACTGGGCTCACTATTTTTAGATTATTAAAGCTATCTATTATGTTTCTTTATTGTCTTCAGATCTCTAGACTCCTCAGAGATTTGTTACTCTACTCATTGAAAAGAAGGGCAGCATGCCATGATTCCTCTGTCTTCTTTGTCCCTAGCACATAGGGTGAACATCTTGGTTTATGGCAAATGCCTAATGCAAACCAGATGTGAAAGGGTCAAGGTAATGATGAGTCTAGTACCTTCGCAAGAAACTCCTTCTTGATCTTCAAGGGTAAAGAAAAATTACCAGCATGGCTTGGGGCATGGGGGACAGGGGAAAGGCGTGGTCTTAGGAGTGTTGGGGGTCCATATTTCTGATTTGTGTGAATGCTTTACTTTCTTTATACAATGAACCCCAAAAGCTTAATCAAGGGGTATTATGATCTTTATAAAGGAGCAAAGTTATCACGCTGCATGTATTTTAAGCTGCATGCTATTTAAAGTCAGTGTTATTTTTTTCTACGTGTTTAGTTTTGCCTCTTTAATGGAGCCTTAGAAAAGTAGTTTCAGAAAATCATATTTACTTACTCAATGTTCCGTTTCACTATCAACAGCAAGGTTTTTTTCCTCTTTGTATAAAACAAATACACTCAGATCTCAAGGAAGAAAACATTTAAATATGTATAATTTAGACCAGCTGCCCAGTCATAAGCAGAAATTCATCTGTACAAATTTTGTCAGAAGGGAATGGCTCCTGGTGTTCTACCTGTTTCGTTCCACAGATAACCCGTGCTCTGATCTCTGCACCTTTGAATTTTTATAATTTTGCTGTGTACAGTGGAATGGAACAGGTGAGAGAGCTCTTTTGGTGCATAGTCAGCTTTGCACTATGTTCTGGGACAATATATTCCGGGCAGAATTTTTTATCTGGCGTTGACATTCAATAAGAACATTCATACAGTTCTTGAAAGGGTACAGTGAGGACTTTGGAGAATATTGATCTATGTACAAGGGCAAGACTTGCTTTCGAGAGGAAGATTGGGGTGTAAACACCAATCCTTACCCTGCTCCACTGGGATAACTTCAGTGTTTCTAGGATCCTCCATTTACCTACGAGGATCTGATGGTATTGACTGAGGTACCGACATTCCCTGTTCTCCCCAGAGTTGGGTGTCCTTAAATGAACTTTAAAATGCAAACCAGAAGTATTGTTTCATGTTAGAGAGTTTTAGATTTGCAAACCTGCTGCGAGCCGTTATGGACAGTAATATGTAAACCAGGCAGATTAGCATAACCTCATGGAAACAATAGTCTTCATCTCTTTCCCCTCATTCGGAGAATTATTCAGCATTTGCTGACAAATGTAGACACAATAATAAATAATAAATAGAGGAAAAAAATTGTGTACTGTGGGGATTAAAAGGAAATATGAGAATGGCAGATCAATGAAATCTAGCTAATTGAAAGTGTATTTTCTAACCTGAGTTATCAGAGATTTAAGCTTTACTGAGAAGTGGCTGTTTTCCTTCATAGCTGAGTAAAAACTGGTCATTACTAGCAAAATGAAGACCTCCCATTGCTTTGTAAGGTGTTTGCTTTTGCACTTTTTAACTCTTCCCTAATAGAATCTTCATCCCCTTCAAAAAATAGTGGGGAAAAAGATATTTCTCCTTTAGCTGGAGAGCTGGCTTCAGCTAACTGTTGAAGAATATTTTCATTAGCTAGGAAAGCCAGTTGCTGCCTCAGGTGGAAACATGCTTTGCTATACTTCAATCACCCCAGCACCGTTACTTCACGTGTTTGCGTATCTTTGAAAGAATTGTTCTGCACCTAGATTTAGCATTAAGATGAGCTGAATTCTGAACTTGTTCTCTTTTTCTTTTTTTTTTTTTTCCAGAATGTGCACGTTAGCACTCATGCTCTTAGAGTACAGCTTCTAACCGCTGCCATTTGCCGCTAGCGCACCAGTACTACACCGGATCAATGAAACTATGCTTTCTAGGTCCATCATATCAGTAAATCAAGAGTGAATTAATTTTTCTCCCCTCTCAATCTTTGCTGTCTGAGCGTTGGCCCCTCCCCTCATGCCGGTTTCCCTCTCCCCGCAATGCTTTGGGAAAGAAAGTGCAAGTACCCCTCCGCTTGCTTTATTTAAATTATCTCCTTTCCGCCCTGCTTTTCGCCCGGGAAAGCGGGGGAGCGAGGCGGATGGCTCAGCCTGCATGGGAGAGGCTAACCTGGCTGCTCTCTGAGGAGGGCAGAAGGGAGAGAGCACGAGCAGCAGCTCCCACTGCAGCCGCTTTTTTTATGCGGGCTGCCCCTTTCCGCTCAGCCAGCGCAGCCTGCCCTGAGCGGCGGGCTGCTCGCCTCCATTCAGCCACATTTGGTATGCGTGAGCACTGCCGTTCCCACGCAGGAGGCTGCTGTCTTAAGGAGGACCGGTGGCTACAGCCGCGCCGCCCGCCCAGCCCAGCCCTCTGCCCGCGCCGGGCGAGCCCTGCCCTGCGGCACCGCGGGCGCGGGCGGGCGGCGCCTGGGATGCCGGCGCCCGGGCGGGCGGGCGGTTTCCGCGGTAGGCGCTGTCGGGTCTGCGGCTGCTCTCCCGGTGGGATTCGTGGAGGGTCATGAATCAGACCGATGCTCCCCGGCCGCTCAACTGGACCATCCGGAAGCTGTGCCATGCCGCCTTCCTCCCCTCCGTCAGACTTCTTAAGGTACGGTGACAGCCCGCTTTCAGAGCCGGTGTCTGCCCCTCGGCATCCGTCCGGAGGCTTCCCTGCGGACGATGCTGCTGGAAACTTAATGTGGAAATAGTCCCAACTTTGCTATTAATTGGCTTCCCTGCTGCCTTTAAAGCCCCTTGCGAGTGCCGGAAGAGACCAAAATTCTGTCTCTGAACTCCGGTTCGGCACGTTTGTCTGCCGGGAAAGGTCTACTGAGGCGGGTAAAAAAGGGACTGAGGGATGGTGGATATCATCCGTGCTTCGGTTTGCCTTGTCTTAAAAAAACAACCCAAGCCGTGAACTTCTAGGGGTAAAGAAGGTGCTTCTAAGGCGTGTTCCTTTGTGAGCAGTCGCCTCCGATACCTGCTCTTTGGGGTTATCTAGGCTCTGGGAAATACCTGAAGGTCCGCTACTACCCAAACCGACTTGTAAGTGGAACAGTATGTGAGCGGACAAAAATTACCTCGGCTTGTTGAAAGCTGTACATAGCAACAGGGTCAGTGAAAGGCTGGCAGTGCACACAGCATCAGTGAAACTTTCTGATGGTGATTTTTTATTTGTTTGTTTAAACCAAGTTTTGAAAGTGCTTTTAAATGTGCTTTCCTGGGAGATAATTATCTGAAAATATTATTTGGGGTTATAGACAATGGAGGGCTCTTAAAGTACCACTACTACTGCATGTCCCACTGAAGCCGTTTTAGAGGCATTTGTAACCGGAAAACGAAATACCTTGAATAAACTTCTTGACGAGAAAAAGGTTACATTAAGCTGAAAAGTCTGCTTTGTTCTTGGAACTTGTTAATTAATTGGATTATACAATGAAAGTTTAAACAATATGGTCATGTCCCTCTAGGTTTCTGCACCTGTAATATGTTTTGTAAAATTGGATTTGTGACACTAATTATCTCAGTTCATGTTAGTACTTGATAGTTTGGCTTTGAAATTAATAAGCAACCAGGTAAAACATGGCTACTCTAACAGTGTATTAGAAGGTAATGTTTGATATCACGATTTGATTTTGTGTGGGTAGCTTTGAAATTAGGTCAGTCTTTACTAATGCAACATATTTGAAACATAGTGCAGTGTACGACAGTGCACTTAGCAGACATATATTGCACATATAGTTATTGTATATGTGATGCACAGGTGACCATGCTGTGTATCGTAACAGGTATTTGTCACATCCTGACAGGAAGGTGCTACCACAGAAAAATATTTATGTTTCCAAACCAGATGTATGGCTGCTGGGAGGTACACTGAGCAGCTCCAAAGAACAGAAGAAAGATGAAACTTAGACTGCTGAAAAATGAAATTCTTCCCCTGCCCCAGCTCCGGCCCCCAAAACACACGTTAGAACATCCATACACTACAAGTCAGATACATTTAGCAAAACATGATTTTCCTAAGGTGTGAGAACTCAGATGTGGGGAATTTTATTATCATTCTCAGTATCAAGGAGGGGGTCAGGGCGTGGGGGGAAGTCTGCAATATTTCTTTTTTGGCAGACAAATATTGCCCCCTGTGTATAGTTTCTCTTCATTGCATGTTTTAAGGATGAACGCTGTGATTAATTATTAAAAGAGCTTGGTAAAAATGATTTTCTGAAGCTACAGCTATATAACCTTTTAGGTCCAGAGAGGGATTGGACCCTGCAGAGTTAACAAGAGCAGGGCAACGAGCCAGAGATAAGCAACCTCTGCATGGAAGGGTGTGTTGGGTGTGGGAGAGACCACAGCAAAGGAGCTGGGACTCTGGCACCTTCCTGAGCTGCTGAGCAGAGACAGTTGATTGGAGAGGGAAGTCAGCATCAACAAGACTCCCAATCAGCTCAAAATTTTGCTTCCAATATCTTTGGAATTCTTATATTTGTCTTTTATTATTTAATGTGTTTAAAGTGAGCAATTCATGTGAGAGTAGCGCCCCATTGTCCTAATTCCCCAAGAGATACACTAGCCAACCTGAAGGAATTCTCCTGTGATGAAGAGCTGTTAAGGAAAGTGTGTGATAACAGCAGCATTAAATTACCAGATGAGCATCTTAAATATTTTCCTGTTTTCCCTCAGGGAATTTGAAAATTTTTATGTATACAAATTCATTGATCGGAAGGGTGTCTGTATTCTCTTTTGTGTCTTTCTCAAAAAAATAAAGAAGAAAACTTTCTTTTTTCTAAATGAAAAGTGCTTCTGTAAATCCACAAACTTTGGAAAGGCAAGTGCAATAATCTAAGCTATTTTTTTTAATTGCCCAGTTTCCAAATGGATTAAGTGGTCTTAAAGGCTAATGCAGTATTGTTTCTCAGTAGACATCCAGTAGACCCTTTTTTATACAGCCTTTCTCTGCAAAGGGTTTCCTCAACAGAATAAACTTTGCAAAAGCTGATATGCAATGGCACATTTTGTTATTATCTGCTTTATCTACGGTTGCCAAACTCTATTTCAATATACATTGTAAATTTATTAAGAGTAAGAAAATATAAAAGATGGTTGTGTCTTTGTTATTTCCATGCTTTATTTTAGTCTACCAGAACAAAACAACAAAATGACATCATTGAGTTCAAGAATACACCTTTGCCTGAACTTGTAAGAATAACAGATAGCAGAGGTTTCTTCTTTTACACAAGAAAAAAATCACTATGGCAGCACCTAGAGCTTTGTAGTAAATAGCATGAACTTTTCAATTAATTCCATCTCTTCTCAATGGGAAGAGATGTGGATGTAATGTGGATATCATGTGGATATAATTTCAAGTGTAGCATCAGTGCTTTCATGCTGACGGATGTAGGTAAACACTGGAATCTAGGACTTGCATGTCGGCCTCTCACTTTGTATTACTCACTAACAAATCTATAGGATTGTCTTGAAATTACTAGTTTTAAATAAATAAAAAAAAGATGTTGTTCAACAGGTAGGCTATGCTCTTACTCCATTCTGTCGAAATGCTGTGCAGTGCCCAGTTGCCTGAATGACATTTGATACAGCTCTGGCCACAGTGTCCTCATTTAGTTTAGGAAAACAAGGATCATTTGCAAATGCTGTCCAGCTTTGCTCCCTTTGCTTTTCTTCCAGGTGTGCATTCCTGTTCTAACCCACTTCACTAATACCCTCATGTTTAGATATGGTTTTATAATCCTATTTTCTCAGTTTCTCATTTTCTAACAGGCACACAAAGCGCTAGGAGCTGTATTTGAAGTACAGATTGAAAAAAATTATTGGAGAACATTTTTATGACTTGTGTCATCAGCTCATCCTTCACTGCTCCCATTTTTTTCCCCTTATAAATATTTCGTGTAGCACGTTCCATGCTGATACTTTCTGTAGTTGTTTCAGTATGCTTAAACACACACTTAAGCACCAACTAATACCTTCCCATCTGACGTAAGAGGATCAAGTGCCTTGAGGACATGTGCTGAGAGGGCTTCTGAGACGGTCATGTTAGTTTCCAGAGGTAGCTTTCGTTCTGAATGTTGTTTCTTTGTGTGTTTGGCCAAGATCTTTTTACCTTGATACTTTTTAATTTCTTTCAAGGAACAGTCAATATTAGTGGCAAGCAGTCCTGATCCGCTTGCCGCCATTGTACATGTAAGAGCAATTGTTCCAGTTGGAGAAAGCTCTGGTAGTCACGTTTGGTTTTGTTTTACGGTGGAAGAGAGTTTCTGAGTCTCTACATGTCAGAAAAAGAAACTACCTCCCAAGAAAGGAAGCCAAGTCCAAGTGGTAGGATTTAGAGAAAACAGGAATTTTAGAACAATGTTGTATGCTCTTAAAAAATTAATGAATGACATCATACTAAAGACTTCACTCAGAGGACCGTGTGCCCTAGGAGAGACTGCAGATGTTGCCCTTCTGCTTGCGACAGATGTGATACGTGCCATGGGATCAAGAAATGAGCAACAGACTAAAGAAATCCCTAAACCAAGAGTAGACAGAAGACTGAAAAATAAAAGGTCTGTAATGTGCAATAAGCTTAACACCACAGATTTTGAGACATGCGTGTGTAGAAGGAAGATATAACCCAGCCTATTTTTTCTTAATAAGGCTACTAAAATTTTGTGTAATGAATTCGAACTGCATGTCAGCAAGTGGACTTCGAAGGCAAGAACTTTGGAAAGGCCAGAGGAAAGAAAACAGTGACTCATAATAAACACTGGAGAAAATGTTTTGGCTACTTTTTCCTAGCATATGGCTCAGTAAAAGTGCCTGCTCAGCTCTACCAAATAAATACAAAGAATATTCACCTAACCTGGGCAGCAGCCTAGTCTAGCTCCAGGAACTGCTGGAACCTTAAAGAGAACAGACACTAATTTTTTTACTGAATGAGGAACTAGATCTTATTTTTAATGATTTTTATTTGATTGCCCTACCAAGAATGCATAAGGTAACTCAAGAGAAAGATAAAAGCTAAAAAAATAGTTCATTAGAATGAGACACAGTGTCTTCTAAGTGTGACAAAATATATATGTGAAATTCTGGCTGGGCTCAATACATGAAACAAGAAGTATGGGCAGTATTTCTCCTGCTACAGCAAGTTTGGCTACATCCATAAATAAGGTATCTACAGGAATAAAGACTGGGAAACATGTGACAGACTTTATTAAAGTATGTGGTGAGATACCACACTGTTCAATACCTTAAATCAGCTAAAAATCTCATTGCTGTTTGATTACCAAATACAACTTTATTTCGGGATACTTTTAAAAACTCGGATTTGGTAAAATGAATGAAGTTTGCTTGTCCACAATGATAGAAGACTGAAATGTGTTCTTTATATAACACTAAGTCTTTATGCTTCTGAACGTCCTACTGTGAGAAGAAGTGACTGTAAGAGAGGAGAAAGCTGTGTTATTTGGAACTGATTTTATTCCTCACGTGTATTTGAAAAAAAAAAGATTATTGGCCTGATAGAATAGTCCTATAACTCAGAGAAGATGCTTCTGATAAATAATTTTTAAAATTACTTGTAAGTAGATCCGTGTGCCATAATCATGAGATGCTAATGATAGATTGTGTTACGACGTTCAGAAACGGAAGTGTAAGCTTTTTCATCCATGAGAAAATGAGCAGAAATCTAGATACTAACACAGCCAAAATGTGTAGATTTTTTTCTCTTAGCTAGTATTTTGATGTCCAGCTGGCAGTCGAGTCTTCTGGCTTATCACTGTTTAATAGTTAAGAATTGATTCTGATTATTATTTTAGTTAATTTACCATATCCACTTTTCAAACTGCAACAAAGTGAGAAGGCATGTTTACTAAGTCTCGATTGAAAAACTAAGATACTTGGGACAAATCCTAATGCATACTGTTGTCATTAGTGAGCTGGTGCACTAAATGTTTCTGAAAGTAATATGCACATTACTGACAGTAAAATGAGGGCAGTAATTTACCTGTGCCTCCACTCAGCTGCTTACTGACTTAAATTGTAATAACAAATGAACCACCGCTATGCTTCCTTCAGGAGGATTTGATGCATTCTGTGAAGTAATGACAGTTCATCCCTTAGGACCAGACTGTTTAAAACAAAGACATGTAGAAAATACCAGTTGATGTAACAATTTTCTTGTAAATTTGCTAATAGAAAAACTAGTCACTCCTCTTGGTATGGTGGGATGCTATATACGGCATGAAAGAGAGATGAGTTTTAGGAGTGCATCTAAGTTCTGTTCAGAAATAAATTATTTGATAAACCACCTTCTGTTTTCCTGCCAGAAAGACCATAGTTATATCTATCATGCCTGCAACAGATGTTGCATGTTTTTGACTCTAATTCACAGATTTTCTGGGGTGCATTATTTGTCCCTAGAAGCTCAAAAGCCATGTTACCAGCAAAGGGAAAGATTCTGGTTTCTGTTGTGTGTTCTGCTCCTGTGCCATCAGTTTCGTCATTTAAGGATGGCAGGAAAGAGACTTGGCTAGGTCATTGCTCTGTCTTTGCAGTCTCTTGCTTTATTATCAAGAAATTCAGTTAACACCTCAAATCAGGGGTGCAATGGGTGTTGCAATGCAGCTTCACAGCACCTTTACACAGGTACGCTTGCATTACTGCAGCTCAGCTGTTACCTGCGCCTCTAGTACTTCACATTTTATAACCAAGTAATGGCCTTCTGGTGAAGAGATTTTACAGCTGGGCTTGAAGGACTCATAATTTGCTTTTTGGGGGTTGCACATTCCCAAAAGCTGCTTATTTCTTGAAGTCGTGCTTCTCAGCAATGGTGAGATGAGCTGGTCCTTCTTGCGTGGCAACGGGGCATGTTCATATGTAAGGAGTTTCTGACAGATTATGTCAGTTCATTTCTTCTGTAAAGGAAGGAAATGTGGAGGCTGATAATGATTTTTCCTTTTTTATATGCAGAAATAGTCACTTTGTGTGGTTAATTCTTTGGTGCAGTGTACATTTTTTATGTGATTAAAGGTGAACCAGATCTTGTTAGCAGTTTGCCTTATTGACCGAATCTTTTCCATGAATATGGCTCAGGTTGGTGATCACTGACTTGGAAGCAATGTAGCACCAAATCAGTTTTGACAAGAAATATTATTCCAATTAAGAAAGAAGGGAGAGATCAAAACAAAAAGCCTAGCAGTAGAAGTCATGTTTCCATGGGATAGCCTACCTGTAAAAGAGGTAGACACATTGGTGCCATTTTGAAGGAGGAGACTAGCCTACTAATTTCATGTAAAGGGAAAAATGGTTTTGATTTTCAGGTTGGAAAAGGCTGTGTGAATGCAAAAGTTCTTCTTCTAAGCCAGAGAATTTTAGAAAAAAAGGCTTTTCTTTCTAGGTATGTCGCCACCGTGTGAGTGCTTTTCAAAAAGAGGTGATAGAAAAGATAATACTAAATTTTCAGTCTTAATGCAGCAGCTAAGGTACAAAAATACCTGGCTGATTTAATGTAAATATCCTTTAACAGTTTTTATCCTCTTGCACGTGAATATTATTTTGCAGTGCTTTCCCTAAATCCAGCTGTTTCATTTGTGTCTTTACCTTCATCTTAGAAAATACAGTGGTGTTTTGCATTCTTCTCTGCCACATGTTCAGTGGGCTACAGTGACAAAGGTAAGGTATCTGAGAAGTCATCCAGGGTTGTCCACATTTCCTGCACACAAAAGGACTTGGCTCTTTAAGTGATCTCTGCTTCCCGTGAGGCTTAGTCTTTTCAGATTTGAGTACTTACAGGAGGTGGCAAGTGGCCTCAATTCCCACTGGCCTTTGCAAGAAGTATATGAAACACTGCAATAAACTTGCCTATCAGAAACTAAATGCAAGTTTCCTAATTTGTGACTGCATGAGAGATGCTTTATGGTGCTGTTTCCAGAGAAGTTTTTTTTTAAAAAAAGTAGCATTTTTGATGTATATTAACAGAATAGGAAAAGATTCTATTCTGAACAGACACTAGTGTTTTTAAAATAATTGTAAAATGCTACTAAGTATGAAAGTCATGTAAGCAAGATGCTACAAATACAATGCTGCTCAATGTGTTAGTTGAATCCTGTATTAACAGCATAAGATTTTAATGTTGTTCTGCAATAGAGTTCCTTATGTTTAAAAGGGTGCCATGTAAAAAATTCAGGCCACAGGACCATAAAGTGAAGCTGAGGGATTTTATTCCACCTGAATTGCTAACAAGACTATGCTACAGTGTAAAAAGAAATGCCCTTGGGGCTCTCTGGAAATTTATGTCAAAGCTACTAATAAAGCATGAAATAAAATCACTTCATCAAAAATTTCTTTCATCCCTCAAATAACATGATGACATGAAACAGTCTGACACAGTGTTTTTAGCAGTGTCAAGGAAGTTACTGAAGATAATATCAGGATTCTTATAATGTAATAAAACAATCACCAGGCCGATTTTACATTAGTGAGAAGGTGACGGAGTGAAAACACTGTCTTTCAGTTGCCTTTTTCTTCACCTGTTGTTGGTAGATGCAGAGGACAGACGTAATAACTTACCAAGCTATCATAATTAAGAATTTAAGGAGGTTGCATCACCTTGTTTTGTTACGGAAGGATGCCATTTTTTGAAATTTGTGGTTTACTGAATCGGCATGGCATGTTGCTGCCAGGTCTGTGGTAATGCAGTATCACACCTCAGTTTCCCAGTGAGATCGCTGGACATGCATTTTCACAAATAGCTAGGAAGAGAGACCAAAACTATAACTGGATGAACTAATTACAGGATACCATGAGGACCTTCCAAACTAACTTTTCTATGATTGTATGTAGAATTTGCTAAGTTTTCTGAATCACAGAAGGCATTTTCCAAATACATTCCTGTTCAACTTTGGGGTTCAGTACTTCCTGTCTTATGCAGGAGGCCATATTTGATGAACACTGTTCTTTTCTGGCTGCAAATTCTGTGTTATCACATTGTAAAACTGTGAAAATCTGCACAACCTAGCCGTAATACTACTGCTTGTCTCAGTTGTTTTCTTACATTTCTGCCCACCTCCCCGCTGGTCCCATTCCTGAACTGCATCACTCCAAGCAGTTTTCTGACATTTAGCTGCTTAGCCTGTACTCACAGAAGTAAGAGTGGTGCCAGGTTACGATGGCAATAATGATAACAAATAATTTGCTACATGCAGTCCAATGACTGAGCCACCCAAGAAAGAGGTCAGCTCCATCTGCCTGAAGAATGGGTAGATCAGGCATCAATTTTGCCCAAAATGCTGGTTAAGACAAGCCCAGCAGTAGTTAAAGCTATCATCTCTTTGGTTTTGGATTTGATGGCTGTAATTTTGTATTGTCTTTGATATATCTGGTTGCAAAGTAATACAACTTGGAAGCCAAATATTTTTTTAAATTATTTAGTTCAAAACCAGCTTTATCTTAAAAAAAATAATACAATGCCAATTTTTTACAGGTCCTACGCTTGCTTGCTTCTGTGAGAACAGGATAAATTGGGATACATCGTGAAAAAAGACCCCCAAAGGTTGCTTACCATGTCCTACCACTAGCAGGATGTCTTCAATATGCATAGTTTCTCACAAGTGTTCGTCTAAGTTCCTAAAGCCATAATCTTCATAGACAATCTTTTACAGTGACGCCATCTATGCAGTCAGAAATATTTTTCTATGGTGTCCACCTGGATCTTTCTTGCTGCACTTACTTAAAGTCTATGATTTCTTGTTTTGCCCACTATGAGGAGAGGGGACAGATGTAGCAGCCTTTTGTGCTTAAAAATTCTTGTATTTTTTTCAAAAGTTTCAAAATAGTTTGATAGATCTGCTTGTGACATGTGGCTCTTTATCATTTTCCAACATCGATTATTAGATTATTTATTCCATTATTTAGAAGTTAGACTGAGATTTCCTTGCTGCTTGCTTTTTTTTCTCTTTTAGTCTTCAGGTGTCTTTACTGGAAAGGCCAGCAGGGACTTGATGGACTCCTGCTCAATCTCCCACGCTCATCTTAGCTCTATAAACTGGGAAAGGGTTGATAAGGAAACAGAAGGTATCACAACTCTCTTTCATTTGTATCTCCTGTTAAATTGCCTGCAAAGTCTTTCGGATTTGGCTGACTTTACAAGAACATGAGGTGACTTACAAATATCAGCCCTCAGAGAGAGCCTGGAGTTGGGGGGCACGGTTGCTTTCTATTTGCACACTAGAAATATTCTTTTTGTTTCTTTGCATAGTAATAAAACCAGTGCTTTCTAATCATAGAATCATAGAATCACAGAATGGTAGGGGTTGGAAGGGACCTCTAGAGATCATCTACTCCACCCTCCCTGCTAAAGCAGGTTAGCCTAGAGCAGGTTGCACAGGAATGCATCCAGGCGGGTTTTGAATATCTCCAGAGAAGGAGACTCCACAGCCTCTCTGGGCAGCCTGTGCCAGTGCTCTGGCACCCTCACAGTAAAGAAGTTCCTCCTCATGTTCAGGTGGAACTGCCTGTGTTCCAGTCGCATTAGCAACGAAAATTTAAATTTCAATGTGGGGGACAATCAGCAGCACAGTTCTTATTAAGACACTGAACTTCAAGCAGACGAGCTAACTTTCTTACATACAAATAAGGAAATTTAATGTTTATGCGCATTTCTCTGGAATTGAAAGGTGATTTTGATCTTCTAACAAAAATTTGGAGGGGGTGAAATAACAAAAAGGGTTTTCAGAGATATCATAGTGGGAAATTAAATGTGATCAGGTTATTTTATCTTGATATGTATGATTATTTGAGAATAATTTAAAGATCCAATCTATCAAGCAAAAAATATCCTGTGTAGTTTCTTATTAAAGGTAACTGTGGGAGCTTTAGCTTATTTAAGAGGGTAATAGTAAATTATTCAGAGGATTGCTTCCTCTTAGAAGCTGCTGACTGCTATTACTAATAGTCAAGGATGAGGTTTTTCCTTTTGAGTTAGTTTTATTTCTTAAGTAGTGAAAATTTCCAGCTTTATTTAATATTCAAAAATTCTCAAGCATTGCTAAAACATCCCATGATAAAATAGATGTCTGTAGAGTTAGAACAAATGAGAAGAAATATTTGTTCACCCAATACTGCAGTCTGCCAGAGATGTGACTACAATAGGAAGTATTTAGGTAAGTACTGAAACAGAGCAAATTGTTTGCATCAAATTATCTGAGAAATTTAGCACAGATAGTTTCCATTAATTTATTTAGGACTCATCTGAAATCCAATTGAATCAATGGAGACACGTTCACCAATTTTTAGGGGTTGTGACTCATTTGCAAGATAGCAGAGATTGAAGCTTGGAACAGAAACACTGTAACAGTCCAGAATATATATAATGTACATTATGTTATTTTGATGCGAGACACGTGTTCAGGTACCTCTGCTGCAAATAGTTGTATGCATAACTAATGCTGCAAATTTTTTCCATTTAAAATCCCAAGTCTACTCTCCCCTTAGAATAAACAGAGATGGCAAAAAGCTGAAGCAAACTACTTAATATGATTAAATAAATATGAGGAACTGCAGATAAATGTGTGGAACATTTATTAATTAAATCGATTAGCAGCATAGTGTACTAAAAAAATACCTTTTCATTTCCTTTGAGCAATGAGGATATACTCGCTATCCATGGCAGTTCTAGCCCTTATTTGCACTGATGCAATCACAAAATTACATTTTATTACAGCTAAACCACACTAATGATGGACTATATGCTCCTAGTGCTTTGGAATTGCATAGTGAACTATTCTACTTTAGCTTGTTTAGTGGAATGCGCTTTATTTTGATATCAATATGATCACTTAATATGACATTGCTTCAAGCCTTGATAACTAGATTCTTTGTGACAGTCATCCCAACCCTAATTCTACTCTTAGCAATTGTTAGTAAATGCTCATTTGAAGAGCAGAGGTCATTTTACGGCAGAAAGGATTTCTCTCCAACAGTCGTTTAAGCTTGGCTGATACGGCAGTTGAACCGCTGTTCTGGGGCACACTCTCTTCTTTGGCCTTAGCCAAGGCAAGGTTAATACTGCAACACTATCTGAACTAAGGTGGCATGTGTCTCTTCTCCCATAGCATTTCTTCCTCATGCCAAAATCCTATTGCATGCCCTGGATGTATATGCATAATCTAGAAAAATGTCACTTGCAGATGAAAAATCCCAGTTTGGAAGCACCTGTTATGTATTATCACAAGTAAAACTAGCATTAACATCCTCAAAGTTGTTTTTTAATGCCTCTTCTTTTGTGTGTGCTCAGAATTAATATCCCTTGGCTATAGATAATTTTTTCAGAAACTGCTAAGGCAACATTCTCTGGAAACAAGTGGCAATACAACTATAACAGACTGTTATTTTGTTTCCTGAAGTTGCACAACTCAAAATTGCTTAAGATGTGGGGCTTATAATGTGTATCCATTTAAAAAAAACAACACTGTTCCATTAAAATTTTAGCTCTTTCTGGATTTCATATTTGGTGCTTCCATGATGCAATAGGCTATAACTCTGAATTTCATGTCTGAGATCTTCCTCAGATACTCAAAATAGCTGTGATTTAAACACTTACTTCCTGCATTAGGGGCTTTCAACTTTTCACTGGGAGTCCACAGGCAGCATACCGTAATGCACTTGTTTCAATGCAAAATAGAAAGATTCGCTGAGGAATGAGATACCCATAATTAGTTGAAGGTAGTCGATATGTGATCTGAATGCTCTGTGAATACATAAATACTAAAACACACTATACTTATTATTATATCCCACTTGTTTGGATTCCATACATATTAGTAGGTCTCTGCTCATACTAGATTTTTTCAAATTCCATTCATAAAAGTGGGTTATTTAAAAATAAAAAATTGAAGTAAATTTGCAACAGAAATATTGACAAGATGTTTAAAATAAAGCAAATAGAAAAATAGCAAAATAGCTAAATAAATAAATAGCAAAATAGAAAAGTTAACGTTAACACAATGTCTTTGAACTTCATGCACAGGATAAAATACAAATACATTCTAGAATGTCATATTGCTAACATCAGTTTGTTGCAGAAAGTTTATCTAATCAAGTTAATCCTTTCACTAGCTGCTGTTTGCTGTCTGCTTCTTGATTTCATTCTGAAGATAGCAGATTACTAGTCCCAGATCTAAGCTAAAATTAATTATCTCACCCATGTATACTTATAATCACAGAATATCTCAAGTTGGATAGGACCCATAAGAATGATCAAGACCAGCTCCGTGCTCTTCACAGGACTTCCTAAAACTAAATTGTATGACTAAGAGGATTGTCCAGAGGCTCCTTGAACTCTGACAGGCTTGGTGCCATGATCACTTCCCTGGGAAACTGTGCCAGTGATCGACCACCCTCTCAGTGAAGAACCTTTTTCTAATGTCCAACCTGAACTTCCCCTGACACAGCTTCATTCCATTCCCTCATGTCCCATTGCTGGTCCCCAGAGAGAGGAGATCAACACGTCCCCCTCCACTGCCCTCCAAGAGGAAGGTGCAAACTACGATGAGGACACCCCTCAGCCTTCTGTTCTTCAAGCTGAACAAACCAAGTGAGCTCAGACACTTTTCCTGTCTTGCCCTTGAGGTCTTTCACCATATTGGTCACCCTCCTCTGGAC
The DNA here is from genome assembly GCA_013398225.1 of Steatornis caripensis. NCBI lineage: Eukaryota > Metazoa > Chordata > Aves > Caprimulgiformes > Steatornithidae > Steatornis > Steatornis caripensis. The sequence goes on along the minus strand of VZSC01016134.1, from coordinate 199,751 downwards.
ATGCTTTAATGGTTGATGTCCTTCTTATACTGAGGTACCTAAAACTGCACACAGTACTCAAGGTGGGGCTGCATCAGTGCAGTGTAGAGTGGGACAATCACTTCCCTAGACTGGCTAGCAATGCTATGCTTGATGGGCCCCAGGACACAGTTGGTACTTTTGGCTGTCAGGGCACACTGTTGACTCATAGTCAACCTTCCACCAACCCAATCCCCCACGTCTCTTTCTGTGAGGCTGCTCTCCAGTCTCTCGTCCCCCAATTTGTATGTATAACCAGGATTGTCCCATCCTTGGTGCAGAATCCTGCTCTTGCACTTGGTAAATTTCACATGGTTGGTCATTGTCCAGCTCTCTAGTTTATCTAGATCTCTCTGTAAGGGCTCTCTACCCTCAAGGGAGTCCACAGCTGTTCCTAGTTTGCTATCATCAGCAAACTTAATGAATGTACATTTGAATCCTGCATCCAGATAATTTATAAAAACATTAAAATGTTATTTGATTTTCCATTTGTTATTTCACTCTCAATACTAGAAATAGTAGTGGCAACTGCAGTTTGTGGTGTGCAGCAAGGCTGAGCATGAGGCAGCAGTGTGCTCTTTCAGCGAAGAGGGCCAGCTGCATCCTGCACTGTGGTGGGACTCTAGCCAGCAGTTGTCAACAGAAGTGATCCTTCCCCTTTATTTGTGAGACCACGTTTGAGTGCTGCGTCCAGTTCTGGGCTCCCCAGTACAAGAAGTGCATGAACATGTTGGAGTGAGTGTGGCAGAGGCAACTAAACTGCTCAAGGAATTTTGCATATGACATGCAAGAGAGAGCTGTGTTTATTCAACCGTAGGAAGGGAGAGTGGAGGGGAAATCCTATTTCTGTCTTTCTAAAAGCAGGGCACAGAGGAGATGAAGCAAGAGGTTCTTCAGAGATGCAGAGTGTCAGGACAAGAGTAATGGAAACAAGTCATCATAAGGGTGTTTAAGCAGTGGAACAGGTTGTCTGGAGAGGCTGTAGACTTTCCATCCTTGAAGATTGTCCTGGTTTGACCAGGCCAAGATGCTCGAAGCTGAGCTGTGTGGGGCCTGAGCAAGCTGATCTAACTAACAAACTGAGCTGTCTGGCAAATTGTTTTTTCCTCATTTGATATAGTTTGCAAAATGGAGCAAGGACTGTTAATCTTGAAAGAAAATGTCCTTGGTTTTGCAGGTGTCTCTTCTGTTTTAAATGTGGGCAGAAATATATTTTTAAACACTTTCTTAGGCAGTGAGGAACAGCACTGCAACTGCTAGGCTGTTTGCCACAGGAGGTTCTTGAATTCAGGAGTCGTCAGAAGAGTCTTCTCAAGTTACTCTCAGTGCTCGGTGGCAGCAGATATATCAAGGTTGAAAGGCGACAAACTTTGTGTGTATTATGTGGATGTGGTGCAGAGTGGTTGCTAGGTATGCATTACATTGCAATTATTTCTGCAGTTGTTTTTGCTGTAGCAGCTTTGTAGCTGAGTGTCTCACAAATTTGTGTGGATGGCTGATTGTATGATGATTGTAGAAACTGATTTACAGCAACAGGAAGCTTTGAGAAAGTTCAGACAGGCGTTGTGTCTCTGACTCTTTAGCATGCTAGTGTTTGAGCTAGCAATTTATATCAGCTACATGCTATCAAGCTGTTTGTTACCTGCGACCTACTTCATTTCAAATTGAATATTTACTTTTTTATGCAGTTATGCACAGTGGGGCTATCAGTCATTTCTTTGGCAGGACTTGTTTTGATAAGTCTTTGTGAATAGGTCTAGGCACTACTGGCAGCTGTGGTGGAGGAAGCATCCTGAAAGATCCTGAGGCAGGGTATTATCTTCAGGGTCTGGCTGTCTGACTCACAGGGAGAGACACAATGATCCTGGCGGTCAGTTAACAATGAGGTTGTGCTGCTGCAACCATGCCAGCAAGTATGATAGGAAAATGGTGTGCAGGATGGAGAAGGACAAAGTGTCTGCGGTCTCATGTGTTATGAGTCCCCTTTGGATGATCCTGCTATCTACAGCAGTAGCAGTGATTGGTGTGGGGCATGACTAGGTAGAGCCCCTGGCTTTCTGGGCTAATTGAGAGGCCACAAAAATATGTGAGCCAGGTCTGACAGAGGCCCCAGCCTCTGAGGCAGGTTAGCCCTGGTCATTTCAACAGAAGTGGCCTCAGTCAGCCCTAAGCTGTGGTGGACTCACTGCCCTGCGCAGTTTCCACAGATGACATCGTGATTTTGACCGTGAACCACGGCCATGGACACAAGGTCACAGTCCCCAGAAACTGCTCCAGGGCAGTGCATGAGGATTTTCAGACGGAGATTTCTGTGGAGGAGGAGGTGCTAGAGAAGCTTTCAGGGCTGTGACCTGTGTCTGTCAGAGTGGCCTTAAGTACAGGCAGCCAGACCCCTAGGAGCAGGGGAAAAGAGGTTGCAGAGGAGGGCTGCATAGAAAGATGATTTCAGGCTGGTCAGGGCAATCAGAGCTCGAGGTCTCGGACAAACCCTTGCATGGGGATGCAACAGTGGTAATTTCTGTTTGTTTGGTTGGGTTTTTTCGGGTCGAGGAAGAGGGAAGAATAGAGCGAGCACTGAGAGGGGCTGTGGAAGACTTTCCACTCTCACTTGAATCAATCTGTCATTCTAGTGTTTGCTTCATGAAACAACTTAAAGCAATCTAGTAAACCGAATGTTTCATTAACTCCCTGCTATCTTTTCCATTTTCTTTAGATATGCAGGTGTTTACATGTACAGGTTTACTGTACATGTACTCAGTTGAAACACATTTTGGAAAAAAAGCTTTTTATAGTCTGAATTGTGTTTTACAAAGAATTTTCACTGAGGATAAATACATGGTAAAATATTGTTATGAACAAATATTCCCCCTTATAGAGTGTAGTGATACGACAAAATTTTCAGGGTAGACCACTAAGCAGCCATTAGACCATGGCTTTTTCTCAAGAAGCTGCACTGTATTTGGAGCATTGGTCAAGATATTAATATGGAAAACACAAGCAAATGTTTTCCTACATTAGTGAAAATATAAATTCAGTTATTTTCCCTACACTCAATCCCTCAATCTCACGGTTCCTTTTTCAAAGGAAAACATGTATCTTTCTGAAAAGCTTCAGAATTGTTCCTTCATTATTGGTCTTAGAGCTCATACCCATTAGTTGCCATTTATTTGCAGGGCAGGCCTTTTTTTTTTAATCTGATTGTTACACATTCTGTTGCCTGAAGTAGTTTTCTCTTAAACCTACTGTGTATTAATAAACCAGTGCTGTGGAGGGATCACTCAACTCTGGCTGAGCTGGGTGTAGTCACATACATGCCTATATATCTCCTCATAGTGCTAGCTATGACATTGCCCTTTAGAATGATTGTGGGTACAGTTTGAAGAAGGCTATATGATCAGGCTAAGAGATCAAAAATATAGCTATTAGTCTTGTCTTACAAGGATAAAGAAAATAAAATACCCAAAGGTATGTTTGCACAGCAGAGGGAAGGTTTTCAGAAGTCTCCATCCTGCTTATAGCTCTCTACTGAGACGCTGAAAATCAAACCTTCTGACTCAAGATTGTTTCAGAAGCTCTTGAAGAATTATTTCCCCTTCCTCTTGCTTCTTTCTTCCCAGAAATTGTCTAGAGGCTGTTTTCCTTTTCTTCCCTTCTCCTTGAAACATAAGCTAGTGACTGTACCTGAAAACAAAGTATTAACTCACAGTCAATTCCTCTGCAGGATCCTGGAGGATCCTTTCTGAAGTACTGTAGTAGCAACACTTGCATCTCTTTCCAAAGCTAGATAATCTAGTTGGATAATTCCACTTCTGAAGCATGGAAGATTAATCACCTGTTAAGGTTATGCAGCTATATCCAGCCAGATGGCATATGAGTTATTCACCAGTTATTCACCAGGCCTTGGGCATCAATGATGCTTTGAGCTCTGCTGTTCCTTTCTTTTGGCATATGACAAAGGGTTTTGTAAGGACTGAAAGAGTATTAATTAGAACTAATTCAGCTAAATATAGAGATCTTCAATATACTGAACGTCAGATCATATTATCTGTTTTCTGAATGGCTTTGAATTTTTTCAAAATATTAGAAATGGATCTCATTTTTCTTTTGAAAACTTTCTCAACAGGAGGTGGAAATGAAAACTTGTTGCAGTGAATCAGAAGGATGGTTTCCTCCTCTGTATTTGAATGAAAACAGAGATAGAAATATATTATTTTTCTTCGTAAATATATGGTCTATTGTATGACGAAATATAGCAATCTGGTACAATTCAGGTAAAATATTATTATTGGATACTTAATAAAGCTACTGTTTGGATCATTCAGTGTGTTTAAATATGATGTGTTCCATCAGTAGTCATTATTCCCATTGACAATTAGGTGCTAAGAAACCTCTCAATATTTTACAAACCTACATTTGGGTTTGTACTCAGGAAAAGTAGTAGGACCCCAGAACAGAACCTACTCACTTTGTGATGCTTTCACTTTGTATGACCTAACAAAATTAAGATTGATTAATTGACTAAGAAATCTCTTGACTAAGAGAACTCAAAGGAAGAAAGAAGGTAGCATTAATGATTCAACAGGTGATTCTTTGAGTCATGAGCTAGTGAGCGGAACCAATACTTCAGTATAGTTTTAGATGGACTGTATAGCTTACTCTGATGGAATGTAAAAAATAAGGTTTATCTCATTCATGTGCTCACTAAGGACCCACAGTTATGTCCTGGGCAAATTTAATGTTTTGCACATTACCTATGTAATTTGGGCTGGGTATGTATTTGCCAGCTTTGAATGGTTTGTATTTTGTTGGTAAGAAATTTTACCTAATCATCTGCATAATCCATTCCAGACCTAATGCTTTCTTGTGACAGAACATATGGTTTGCACAGACAAATTGCTCTTCGTTGAGGGTTTTTTAAATTTCTTTTTTTTTCCTATTTTGAACCTTCAGGGTGAAAGGTGATAGTATTAAGTTCGTAGTTACAAGCTACAAGACCATGTTACAAGACAAGTTACAAGACCATGCAGAGTGAAGATATAAATAAACTATTTATGGGGTATGAATCTCTGGCTAGGAAAATTATTTTCTGGTATATCTTCCTTAGAAATTGTTTTTTAAATGTGAAAATTAGATACATGCTTATGAAACCTTAATTAAATTAAAATTTTCATCAGAAAATTTTCATCAGAGTGTAAGATCAATAATAATAAGCTGCCTGTTCTTATTCTTTGCAGCAATCACACAACGTTACATGTAACTGACCTTGATAGAACACCATGCCATGTTTTCCATACCCAGTATCTGTGCAGAAAAAAACAAATAAAAAGCAGTCTAAACAAAATTAGCTTTATTTCAACTCTAATTTTGTCCTAATCTTGTAATTGCTGCAAGCAATTACTTGTTAAAGAAAAAGAATTAAGAGAAAACCTTGTCACTCTCTTGAGAATGACTTTTTGTTAGGAAATTATTAACACTACCCCAATAAACATGTGTTAATAACCAGATATTGAAAACCTGTGTCTTTGTCTTGCCTCCAAGTCCTGAAGGACTTTACTGACATACATACAGACAGCATGGAGACCTATTTTATCAGACAACGTGCGTTGTTTTAAGTTGCAACCTTGGCTGGTTTTGGCTCAAGTGGTAGCAGGTCATCTTTTTCTATTTTACGGTCCTTGCAGCTTTCCTGACTGGAACTGTACAATTGTAAAACAGAACTTAGGGGAAATTAGGCCCAGAATTTTGCCTCTATCTTTTTGCAGACTCTGGATTACCTCTGCCTATGACACAAACATTTTGCTATGGTGCTGGGAGATGAAGCTATAAAATGAATTATGTTGTAAAAAAATTAATGGTGATTTGAAGTCCAAGGACCAAAGTAGGTTTTTGGGGTTTTTTAAAAACAGCACAGGCAATGTACTGTATAACAAGTGAAATATTGATTGCTTGTCTTTGTGCTTCAATACATAACACAAATGATAGTATTTACTCAAAAGTATAAAATAACAATGCATTTCTTAAAAAGCAGATAGTGATAACAGTAGAATAAAACAAACGAACCAAAGCACCTAATAGTGCCTAAGTTTGGCACATATTTGAATTCTTTTCATTAATTCGTGCACTTTAAAAGATTTTTCTCCAAATTAAGAATACCCCATCATTTGCTGTGAATTATAATGTCTGCTTCAGGAAGCTGAAGTATAAGGATTGCAGACTAAGCTTAAGGCAAAATAGTAAGCCTGCAAGAGAAAAGATTAGAAGGGTGATGCTGAATTAAAAAATTTTCCCCTATAAACACCAATGCATACATTCTTCATGTAGTCAATCTACACTGCACGTTCAAATTTACTCTATTCATATGGTAATCTATCAAATCCAGTTTTTCAGCTGCAGAATAGGAAGTTTTTCCCAAGCTGCAAGACCGACTTTTACAAAGTAGATTCACCTTTCATTTCTTATTGTGAGGTTGATTATTTTTGCCCGATGTAGGCAATTTGTATAAATACATACAGTCTTTTTGTTACTTACTCAGCTGTCTGAATTTTCATAAGGTAATAATGTACCAACAAAAATCATGATGTAAATTTTAGTTGGCATGGTGCTATTGGTCTATAAATTTATTGTGTTCTTGGATCATTGCTGCAGAGATGAGGAAGCTGTCATTATTCAGAGTAGTATTGTTAGTCTGATGCATTTGTGTGGTATCTTCAGAAATGGCTGGGTCTGGCAATATTCCACATCAAGATCATAAATTCTACAGAGATTATCAGAGAAGGTGCTTGTACAGGCTACACTAAGGCCACACTCAAATGGCACTAATTTTTCTGTCCCTGTATCTCAATTATACACAGTTCTGCTAAGATGTAGTGTCTTATTTTGTAGAATTTATGTGATCTATTTTTGTGTACTAACAAGCAAATAATTTATGACCAACTGAAAACTTTTGCTTTGAGCTACTAGTGAAAAATGTCTCTCTCACAAGTCTGCTATGCATTCTTTTACAGGAAATGTGGTGTCATATTTTCTTAGCGGACTTCTAACATTCTTATACATTCGGTGCATTAAGGTATATATAGTATTGAAATCACCTCAGTTATTGTTGCTTGGGTGTTGAAAGTAGCAAAGACAAGAAAGTGGTCCATAGTCCTTTTATGACGTGAAACTCGATTTTTGAGAGTGATGCAAATTTTTTCAGTTCTCTTTTGAATAAGTCTAGTCCAAATACGGTGCTACAGATCTCAATTGACAAGGTTTGTATGTCTTTGGTTGTTCATGCTCTTCATTTGTAAGATACTTGCGTCTGCTTAAATCAGTTGGCAGCCCCAGCTGTGCTAATTGCACACTGTTCTGGAGGCTGGCAATGATTCCAGTTCATTGGGTTGCATATAGCATATGAAGAAGCAGTTGACTTCTTTATTATCACTTTATGGACTATTACAAGACATCCCTTGAAGAAACTAATTTTTGTTTGATTGTCTTACCTAAAACTCCAGAACGCGAAGATCTGTGACGTCCCTGACAGTTGACTTCTGCCTTTGTTGTAAGAATGCAAATATACAAATTTCTGTTGTACTGGACATTTGCTTTTGTGTGGAACAGTTTACTTTTATAGAGCATCTTTTCCAACTGGATGACTTGTCTTTTCAGTTTACATGCACTTTGTTGCACATTCACAGTTTGCATTTTTTTTTTCTAGAAGGCCTGTAAATCAGACATTCCCGGCTATCTACTGTGCAACATGAGATCAATAATGCAGATTTTTGTCCTTGGCATGCCATCATAGTTTATTTGTGATAGAAGTGTAGTTATTTATTCAGATCATCATTTTATCTGTGAGACTTACCTCTTTTGGCTTTACTTTTCAAATATTAATATTCAACTACTAAACGAGGATTAGATTGCTTTATGGACATATGTTAGATATGATGAGCTGCATTTGAGTATGAAATGTTTGGCTGCTTCTTCTGCACATGGAGTGTATGTTCTGTTTATACATTCTAGCAATTTTTTTTTTATTTTGATAATTTTCTAGCATGCAGCTTTCTATTGTTATAGTCCTCAGCAGGCCTGAACAGAAACTAATTTCCTTATCCTACCAGAAGCATTAAGATGTCATAAGCTCTTTCCTACTCCAGAACAAACCTGAGATCGCCACCCCTCCCTTGATGACTTCTGAAGGATATAGGAAACCTCCATTCAGAAGGTCGTCTAGTGAATATTAAATTATTGTATAAACTTTATTTATTGTGTGTTCCGATAAGTAACAACTGGTAAATTCCTGCAGATTATCCAGGTGGGGTCTTAGTAAAATGCCTGTTCTTTAATGGAATAATTTTTTCTTCATTATGATTAAAACATGATGAATTTTTAGGACAAATTTTCTTTTTATTTACAAAGACAAGATGCTTATATAGTTCACTGAGCAATTTAAACATCAGTTAGGAAAAAACCACCAGAAAATATTAACTACTTCAAGTATTTTTTTTTCCATTTGAAATAAACATATCTCAAGAACTAGTTGCCATTTAGGTCATCTTTACCAATTTCAAAAAACTAAATTAAATTATCATTTATTAAATGCTAGTTAAGAATTAGTAAATGATAATAAGTCAGTACTTTAGGACCTAGTTCAGCTTAGACAGAGCAGAGAGACCAGGCCACAGGAGTTTGCAGACAAATTAGACAAGCCTTGCACACGACACAGGCTGCTTATTTTTTGTGTCACCCAGGTTCTGTGCCCACTCTCATCTTGATCAGCATTTGTTTGCTGTTCAGCAAAAAGCAGAACAAAACACTTCATGTCAACTAAAATGGTTTAAGTTGATTGTTTCTGATCAGAGAACTGTATTTTTCAGCCTCTATGGGGAAACAACTTTTTAAATTAGGGACTATCTCATGTCTTCCTTTTTTAAAAAAAAAAAAAGAAAACCAAGAAACAGAAAACAATCCCCTCATGAGTGCTCTGCATGTAGCCCTACCTGCTCTTCTGTTTTGAAACTGGTGTCTGGGAATGTCTCCAAGATGCTTGTGACACTTTGTTTTATAGTACTGAGCCAGTAGCTTCTCTCAGTCTTCTTTTCTCAGTGCATTTTGTTCGCATGTCTCTACAAGAGATCAACAAGATGTCTTCTGTAAGAATAAAAGGGAAAATAATAGAAGTAGATTTTGGAAAACGGCAGGATTTGGTTCAAAGTCCAGTGATTTACATTTGAAAAAAAGGCATAATTAATTCCCCTTTTCCACCATTCTTTTATACACCTGACTTCAAGCCAGATCACTTTAATCTGGCAAAAGCTAATGGCTCTTGGAAGAGGAGGACCTTTCCTTCTTCTTCAATGCCAGCTTCTTTTTTCCCACCAGTTCTCTTTTGCCAGGATCAGCATTCAAGTGGCCACATCCTGAGCAGTGTAGCAACAGATCCAGCTCAGAATGGTCTCCAGTTTCATCAGCACAAGGGGAAGAAAACGGAGTGAGCTACTTGGGACAAGAGAAAAGTGCGATCATCCATTTTGGATTTTTGCTAGATTAAAGCAGCAAAGTAACTTTGGGTGGATGTCTTTTCATGGCAGACTATTCAGATTTCGTGAAAACATGTTTGTTTCATACAGTGAGTGCTTGATACTAGCTCCTTTTTTCCTTTGTATGATCCTTTGAACTTGAAGGTTTTTTCTGTTTCTGCAGGCATCAGTGAAAATCGCACATGTCCCCTCTACAAGGAAGTAAATTCGGTCTACGTTAGTAGCATTTTGGACACCCTGTGTATTGTCATTTCCTTTTCATGGCAAACCAGCCCGATATATTGCTTTCACCTCCATCCTTACCCCTATACTCCTATTAGCACTGAAATGCTCTGAGTGGTGCATTTTCAATGAATTATTGCATTTCTTGGGCCTTGAAGTTCTTGAGGCTGTGCACAACTTGCCTTAGATTACCATCAACAGCATGCAGTGATTTCCAACCAAATGCATTCTTTTCATGTCTTACTATCTAGACGAGTTATATTCAACTGACTGTATATGTAGTTGTCTAAGAAACTATTTCATGATCCATACCTGCAAATTCCTGTATTGTAGTTATGTGTATTTTGACTTCGGGCTTTTGCACTCCTTAGGTTTCTTCTTGAGCAGCAGCAGTCAGAAATGATGTTGTTGGGGTCAGCGGGCACATTGCTATGGTTGTCTTTATCAGTTCATTGTGGCAGTACGACTCATCAGTCCTTTTTTTTTTTTTTTAAGATTTGACCTGACTTTTAAATACTTTTGAAAAAGTAAACCCTAATAAGCCAGACTGTTCACTGTCTCACATCTGTCTTACACAGCTAGGAGGTCAAAAGCACTTTGTTTTGGTATTGGTATACAGTGCAGCTTCATGACAAATACATCTAATCAATCAACTTAGTTTTAAAACAGCAAACTTTTAAACAAGATTTCTTTTGACCTTTCTTCCTTAATGTGTTTTTATTTATTTTGAGTACAAAAGGTGCGTGCACATGTGTACATATATACTGTGCAGTTTACCTATATGTAAGTTCAATATGTAAATGCAATTAATTCTTTATGTGTTTTGTCAGTAGTGAGAATGTTATTACCAAGATGTTTAAGTCCGGATAAGCAATGAAAAACAGATGCTTCTGTCTTTAAATCATCTTAAATTGTGACCTGCAAGAGGATCAACAGCAGTGCTGGTATACACAAATAAGTATATGGCAGATGTTACCATGATTTTGTTACAGCAGTTGATAGTAGGACATCACTGTCTTAAAAGATCCTGGACACAAATAATTGTTTCAAAGGGATAGAAGTAGAAAGACAGGTGTACCTACAATAATGGCTTTTTTTCTATATGGTTTCCAGTTAATTTTGTTTTCTTTCAGATAGGAGTTTTTACCTTTGACAATATTCCCTTCTTTCTCTTCTATCCTCTGTTGATCTTCTTGTTTAAAAATCGACAAGACCCTTCACTAAAATCTATGTGAATTTGCACAAGTCATTTACATATACAGATAAAATTTCTTCAGTGTGCTTCTGCACTATGTGACATTTTATGTCCCCATGCCCTTTTTGAAAAAGTATAGCCTAAGGACCTGAGGCCCCTAAACAAACCTGAAGATCATCAGTGTGTTTTTCTATATTCTCAGAGGAGTGGAGAAATTACACTGTAGCCCAGTGTTAGAAAGTACAGACAAGGAGATAGATCCCTCCTCTGTGTCCATGAGTGAGCTACCTAGTCGGAGGGAAGTATGAGCACGCAGGCAGAGTTTTCTGTGTGATTCTAGAAAAATAAAAATTCTGTAAACACGTAATTCTTGGTAGGAAAGATGCTAGCCACTGGCAAATGCTTCTTCTTTTGTTTCTGAGAAAGGAGCATTTGAAGCTTTCCTTATTAAATTTCTGTCCTTGAGGAGTGAGGGGAGAAATTTCTATCTGTTAGTAATGGCGATCCTGGGGACAAGAGGGAGTGATGAAGGGCAGTGTTGCCGTGCATACCCCAGAATGCCACAAAGCCAAATACTTTGGGAATTCTGCAAATTTTGAAGGCTGGTGTTTGCAGGCAGGCATTCAGATGCAATTCTGCACGCTAGCTGCTTTTTTTAAACACTGACATTGTAAAAATGCATGAAGACTACAACTCAGCAGGATGTTGTTGTGATGGGCATTGTGCAAACATAATATATGAATGAATCTAAAATTATTGCTGTGAAAGCATCAAGAAAGAGAGATCAATGGAGAAATTGGATGTTTGTATAACCCATACCACAAGCTGTGTCACAGAGCAGCACAGCTGAAACCCTGCTGCTTCCCCAACTTTTTTAAAGAGTTGGTGATTTCTGGCTCTCTGGGGGAGCTGTACTTGATTCTTGCGAAACTTCCTGGGGAACTGGCTGCAGAAGTGATTCACTTGAAAGTACCATAGCAAGGATTTGTCTCAAAATAAGGATACTATACATTAAGTTTAATAAAATACTGTGCTTAAGTTATATTTTAATTCTCACAGTATGACTACTGTTCCATCTTTAACAGTTGTTACCATGCTGCTACATGTTACTAAAATATTTTGTTTAGTATCTGTTGTGTTCAGTTATGCTTTCCCTATCTATTTTAAATCCAATGAGGGACAGCTTCTTTGTAAATTTGTAATCTTGATGGCCTTGAAGTCAATTTAATCCTGAGTTACCTACAAATAGATTTCCTCTTCCACAGGATAATAATAATTTCAGGATCTCTGCCAAGTTATTTGACTTCTTTTCAGAATATACTTGGGGTTTTTTTCTGCTGAACTAACTTCTGTTTTAACGATGGTGCATTTATTGACTGTAGAAAAAAAAAAGACAAATGTTCTCAGAACAGTCTGGTATTTGAACTTACTGAGTCTCAGCTGCTCCGATCTTTCCTAGTGAAGGCTCTTTTCTTTGAATCCCATCAAAGTTCCTTTAATGTTGATGTTTACAGGAGTTTGGTGTCTCATGTTAGGCAGTCTCATGTGAATACTCTTTTTTGATAAGAAAGAGTGAGATCTTTTCTATTGCCAACTTTCACATGTAGCTACTCTTTCTTCTAAGTGGATGAATGAATTAACAGGAGTGCTAGGTGGCAGAAGAAAGACTTGTGCCTCAGGGAGGATATATTCTGGAAGTAAATGAACTAGTGGTGTGTTTCACCTACTGGAAGATAGAACAATTATTGCATGTCTTTTCTCAGAAGAAAAAATGTTGGTTTGGTATTTAATATGTTCAAGTCTCTGTGAATTTGTAGTACTGACTTTGACATGTAAATACAGTGATAACACTATACAGGTGTTATCACTGTGTGTCATTGTGCTACTTGATGAGAACAACCCAAAGTATTTTGAATATTTGGATATCAGCTTATCAAACAACTAGGAACCAAAATTCAAAGATCTCTTGTTTTGTGTGTGCATATGTAGAAGATTTAAAATACAGCTTAAGTGAATTATACTGAAAGAAGGTACCCAAATTATGATTTGCTTTTGGTTAAATAGCTAGTTAATGGCTCCATTTCCAATAATTATTTCTTTGTAAGCGAGAATAGTTTTCATAGCTCTCAGCTATAAGGAAAACTGTGCAAAATATCCATAGTAATAGAAGTGATATCTCATTTAAAAGGTCATAAATCTCTTTCTGGCATGGCAAAAAGCCTGACATCAGTAGTCCTTAAGCTAAAACCATATCTCGCCTCCCCCCAAAATTTGACAGTACTTCTTTATATCTGTTGAGTTGCTCAGAACTCAAGTATGTTTGTAAGAAATCAGAAATTAAACGGTTATCCTTCACGTATGTGTACTATGTAGAAACAATATAAAGGAACATAAACCACTCATAATCTACCATTGTCAAATTCAAACATAGTTTGAACCAGCTATGCTTCAAACATAGCCTGAAAGATAGCAAGCAAGAAAACCTTCAGAATATCAACATTGTCCCCAAAAAGCACTATCAGTGAGTTAGAAGCACTGGTAATCTCTGCAACAGCCTGTAGAGAGTCATCAGTTTTAGCTGAAGGCAAATTTTTGTTTTCCTCCATTGAAATACTGTTGGCTTCACCACATACAAGAAACAAGGTAAAGCAAACTCAGAGCACTTTCCTCCTCTTGAGGATTTTTTCTCTATTATCATTGCTCTAGTTAAACAACAAAACGTAGTACTATACAGAGTGGCAAAGTCTGGGTTGTCTAGACACCATTCTACTACTATTATTTACTGCCATTCCACATGATTCTTGTATGTGTGGGGATTTTATCATTGCTGCAGATATCAGGAGCTCTGTTTGTGTGTTTGGTGAAACAGGATTCTGTTTAACACAGGTCTTCTTAGAACTGAACTGAAACTTCCTCTAGGGAGATGTCATCTAAGAGTACGTGCAAATTTATCATAAAGGATATCCTTGCTTTCTAGTTTTGTGGTAGAAAATGAAGATTTCTCAGAACTACATTAAATTTTGAAAGTGAGGAAATAGACAGAAAATATACTGTTGTTAAAAAATAGCATATTATGAGATCTTTTTGACACCTACACTCACCTATAATAATGCATTAATTCTTCGACAACACTAGTGCTGTGGCAAGAATTCGAGGCAAATTTCCTACAAATACAAATTATTTTTATTCTAGGAGTCACCTAGGTATTTTACTGTTCATATACTTACAGGTCCATTAAGTAGTGATATTTTAAAATATGCTTTTTTTTTTTTAGTAGCATAGGTCTTCCAGCAATACTGAATTCGTTATTTTGGTAGTATTTTTTAAGACAGTCTTTCTGGTGACTCTTTGACTTGAAACCAGAGCAAAAGAACTTCCTCTCTTCCTTCAGTGATGAAGCTGGTTATTTGTGTTCAGGAAGAGGTGCGCATGGCTATCTTTTTAGCTGCTTTATAAATGCAACATTTGGTTTAAAAGAGAAATTTCAATTTAAGTGTATGAACAAGAAAATTGACTCTCTACCAGAACACCTATTTTTGTGGAAATGAATGAAAGTTATGAAAAAAAAAAATAACAGCACATAACTAGGTTTGAGAATAAAAGGCATTGTTTCTCCTTTTCTACTTTTTTAAAAATTTGTTTTTTTAAATTACTGCGTGCTGTAAAGGAGAGAGTTATTGATAAGATACTGAATAGCTGAAGAAAAACTTAACATGGGATTTAGTTAGCAGGAAGGTGTTTCTGATCAAAGAAAATGCTAGTCTCATGATCATTCAAAGGTGTCTCTCAGCAATTCTTGCTAGTTCTGTTCCACATTGCATAGATTAAGTAATTATTGAACCAGGACTTAAACTTATTACTTGTAAAGGTGAGTTACTGCCATATCCATGTATGGATATGGCAGGAGCAGATGGCAGCAGAGAGGAAGGCAAGCAGCTTCCAGGAAAGTCAAGTGCAATCTAGTAGTTATGCAGTGGCAACGGAAAGTTTGCGTTAACTGAAAATCCCCTCTTCCCTATTGGTCGTCTTCCCTAACCTGTCCCTTTTTTCCCCATGTGTGAACCACTGCCACCGTAGTAGTGAAGAATGCTGATGGCTGAGGGAAAGAAGCTATTTAAATGGAAAATAAAGGAAAACTCTACTTATAATATGCCATGAATTATTCCTTCTGTACGCACAAATCTTTCTGTTTCCATCTATCAAAAGAAACTCTATTTTTATTGAATTGTCTTGTATCCTGTATTATAAATGTCTGCTCATTAAACTCAGGCAGAATTACAGTGGAATTTAATACAGCAGTTGCTATTAATAATCCTCAGCATTTAGAGCTTGGTATTATCCCAACTAATGCCTACCAGACAGAATAATGATATTTTTACTACACTAAAGAGTTGTAAAACATAATCTCAGTGATAGCCATGCCAAGAACCTCATTTGCAAAATATCCAGGGTCTTTCCACTCCTGCTCTGCTCAAATGTGTGTTCACATCTTCCACAAAGGTGTGAAGGATAGGATTTTGCAAACATCCGGATACAGCATGCTGTCCTAAATCCAGGTAGTTTAGGGTTATAGTGGAGCCAAAAGCCAGACTACAGCAGTTAACACCATAAACGATCAAACTTCTCATTGGAACCGTTTCACTTCATAAAAACATTCATTTGCTGTGGTATGTTAGGGTGGCAGGAATAGTGTTTAAGTCAGGACGCCAAAATACAAACCCTGACATCTCTTTCTGACTTAGATGGGAGGTACTGTTGCTCTTCTGAAAAAGTCTTTGGTTAAAAAAAAAAAAAAAAGAATAAGGGTATGAAATCTGGGACTATCAAAAAAAGACAGCATGCAAGTGATGAGGGGGAAAAAAAAGTCAATTATTTTTAAAAGGAGAAATTGAGGGAAAACTGCAGGAAACACAAGGCATTGGAATCAAAGTGAAAGACCAGAGCAGCCTTTTTGTCTCTTTCATGGGTACAGCAAAGAAAAAGTAGACATGTGAGTCAGTGTTGTGTGCAGAACATAGTGAGCACTAGCTCTCTTCCATCTGTAAAAGAAGTTCCAAGGAGAGTTAGCCTAAAAATTGCTTTTAAGGTCTGTTTTTTCAGACTTCCTTCGTCCTTTACTGTAGAAATTCTTGCTTCCCCTCCTGCCCCTCTTTCCTTCACTCAAAACCTAATGAAGATTTCATTTCTCACAGAAATTAATAAAGGTAGTGCCTGTTATAAATATATGTTTTAGAGAAAATTAGGGTACTTTTTAAAAATTACAAGCACAGAAATCTTGGTGATTTTGTTCCCAATTGGGAAAAAAAAAAGTAATAACAAATATTTCAAAGACACATAGAAACAGGAAAGATATTTTAAACATTTGTTTCACAACCGAAAATTAAATCCAGAGCCAATGTATAAAAAGCAGAGAGAATTAGAAATGATGCACTGCATTCTGCAGAAGTGATCTTCATGTAAGTGTATGCGTCTCTTATGATCTCTCATAGCATGCAAAGCGTATAGCAGTCAACAATACTGCAATACATCCCTCAGTCAGCCCACCTAGTTTCTGCTCATTTCACCCATATCTTCTTCTGTTTTGTTTTGGGTTTGGTTTGTTTTTTTTTTTATGTCAAGCTGTGTTGTGTAAATATTTTACAATGTTTCATTCTCATTCTTTCACAGCATTCTGAATAACACATACAAAGATTCTGTGCATCTTATCAAAATACACTTTCCACCTTAATTCCTTTCCTCCCTCTCCAAAATTGTTTCTCTTCAAACAAAATATTCAGTCTCATTTATTATAATGGACTCCAAAAGGAATACATCTTGTGTACAGAATCCTTCAGGGAGAGAGGCTCTCACGAGTGTTATGACATTGAAATACTGTTTGAAATATCAATTTCCATTAAAAAAACTCAGTACTAAGCCCTAATTGACTATGGCTTGAAGGCTGCAGTTTGTGGATATATATGTGTATGAGATGGCTTGATAACTTACTGCTACCTGGTGTCCTTGGGGGACTCTCCAGTAGTATTTTTCCCCTCACACCAAATGCACATGCACTGCAGTAACATCTCCATCTCAACTGCTGAGAGAGTACTGCCTTCTGCAAGACCAGCCTTGCCGGGATGCTCAGGGAGGGTAAGGGCATTGCTCTAGTTTTGCACTCCTTTTTTCACTTTTAGAGAAACTGGTACTTTATCCACTAGGATGCTGGTGTTCACTATAACTTCCACTGTTTATTCACCCAGCGGTACAGGTTGAATACCATTTGCATAGGATTTGAGGGGAGTGAAGGGACTGGGTATGTGTCCTCCTTTTATGCGGAGTGAAGGGACTGTGTATACATCCTCCTTTTATGCATCTGCAAGAGCCAGGCTCAAGTGGATTACATCATCTCCATGGCAAAGAGTACCCAGATGATCACTAGTGCCGCAGGTAGCAGCTCATCAATGACAATTCTTGTTCACATTTCTAGGAATGATTGTTTAGGATATAAATAACTTGAAGGGTCATTCATAAAAGTCCTACATTTTCAAGGAATCACAGAATGGCAGGGGCTGGAAGGGACCTCTAGAGATCATCTAGTCCAACCCCCCTGCTAAAGCAGGTTAGCCTAGAGCAGGGTGCACAGGAACGCGTCCAGGCGGGTTTTGAATATCTCCAGAGAAGGAGACTCCACAGCCTCTCTGGGCAGCCTGTGCCAGGGCTCTGTTACCCTTACAGGAAAGTTCTTCCTCATGCTCAGGTGGAACTGCCTGTGCTCCAGTTTGTGCCCGTTGCCCCTTGTCCTGTCGCTGGGCACCGCTGAGAAGAGTCTGACCCCATCCTCTTGACACCCACCCGTTAGATATTTATAATCACTCTTCTCTTCTCCAGGCTTTTCCTTTCTCTGATTTTTCTAAAATATGTGGCCCAGCAGTTTGCAAAACAGATTATGCTGAAAGTTTGGAAGCACAGTACAGATGTGCTAAACAAACTTGGGCATAAAGAGGCTTAAGTTTCTGAGATCTCTTAACCTGATGATGTTAATGCTATGCCTTTGGTATAGCTCATGTATATCTTCTCTTCTTATATCTTCTCTTCTTGTGAGCACAGCTTCTTTTTGTGATATTTATTGCTAAATAGTGAAATGTATTGTGAGTCTGAACAGAGAAAGAGAGGTGTAAGTTGTTACACGTTAAGGTAATATGAAGTGTCATAAAGCAAAAACATGTTCCAAACAGCATCCTGTCTCTGACAGTAACTGATGCTTCCTCCTTTATACAAATGCTCAGTAACTGATGCTTCCTCCTTTATACAAATGCTCAAAGTATCCTACAGAAGATATTTATGTAAAAGTTTCAGATTTACCCTGAGCAGTAATGTTTGGCATATTTGCAAAAGCATAAGCATTTGCATATATAGCAATCCCATCTAATGGAACTATGAATGGTAGTAATATCTTAAATTAGATCTAATCCTAATCTAGTTCTTGTTTTCCGTATTATGTGGAAATAAATCCTTTTGGTTACTTATTCCCCAAGTTAGTTTCCTTTTACTAGATTTAAATTTCACTGGATAATCCTGTGATTTTCCAGTTTTCACTTACAATTCATGATCTTCATAAGCATTTATCTTAATCTCCTCTTTGAAACAGATAGTTCTAATGTGAAGTCCTTCATATACACAGTATGTCCTTTCCATCAGGTATACTTCATCAGATATACCGCAATGGGTGTTTTTAGCATACAGTGGTGTCATGGTTTGAGCCCAGCCAGCAAGAAAGAACCACGTGGCCACTCGCTCACTCTTCCACACACACACACACTGGGCTGAGGAGAAAATTTAATGAAAGCCGGTGGGTTGAGGCACGGACAGGGAGGGTTCACTCATCAGTTATGGTCACGGGCAAAATCAGACCCAACTTAGGGAAAAAATTCAATGTAATCGGTTATCAATCATAGCAGAGTAGGATAAGGAGGCACAAAAAGCCAGATCTTAAAAGACAAACACCCCCTCCCCTCATCCTCACCCCCTCCCTCCTTCCCGGGCTCAAGTCCCCTCGCTCCTGCCCCCTCAGTGGCGCAGGGCAACGGGCAATGGGGGGTGCAGTCAGTTCACCAGAGATTGTCCCTGCCGCTCCTTCCTCCCCAGGCGGGGAGGGCTCCTCACACGCTGCCCCTGCTCCAGTGCGGGGTCCCTCCCACAGCAGACAGTCCCTCACAGACCCCTCCGATGCAAGTCCTTCCCGCACGGTGCAGCCCCTCAGGAACGCACCGACCCAGCATGGTCTGCCCACAGAGTCATGGTCTGCTTCGGGAGCAGGCACCTCCCCTGGCATGGGGTCCTCCACGGGCTGCAGGTGCCTCTCTGCTCCTCTGTGGTCCTCCACGGGCTGCAGGTCCATCTCTGCCTTGCCATGGTCCTTCATGGGCTGCTCCACCGCGATCCTCCGTGGGCTGCAGGGGCACAGCCGGCCCTCTTCCCATGGGCTGCAGGGCAATCTCCACTCCAGCCGCCTCCTCCCCCTCCTTCTTCACTGACTCCTAGTGTCTGCACAGGTGTTTCTCTCACCCCCCTCTCCTCCCTCTGCTGCAGGCCTCCTCTGTCCCCTCCTTAAATACGCTATGGCAGAGGCACATCTGTTGTCTCTAAGTGGCCCGGCCTCAGCCCAGGGTGGGGGGACTTGGAGCCAGGGGAGCTTCGAGCAGCTTCTGACAGGGGCCACCCGCCCGTGTAGCCCCTGCCCCTGCTACCAAAGCCCCAACACAGAACCAACACAAGTGGGAACCCTAAATAAAACTGAAAATATTGAGCTGCCTGAGTTGAAATTGCATCCTTGAACTCACCCCTCACTATCCAGCCAACACAACTACTTTTATTTATGGAATTACCTACCCTTCTAAAGCAAGTTTATCTGAGTAATCCGGATTTCTTAGAAAGCTGGGTTGGCAGGGAAGGGGGGACTTTTTTATCATTTATAGCTGTGCTGTACTTTTGATTATGATGCAGTTTTGCTCCTGATATGGTTCAGAAGTTCTTCGACCATCTTGCTGAAGGTGGGACTCAAGTTAGCCCTTACTGAGGTGAGCAGGCTGATTTTGACTAAGTATTGTGTATGAAAGTAATGTCTGTGCTGACTTTTGCTTCCACACAAGAGGTTTTAGAGCCAGGTCCAAGAAGTTCTTGCAACGGGGTTACAAGAAGTGGTGGAATCCCTTATGAAATGTCATTGCTCCCTCCTGCACGTACACTTACATGAGTGAAATGTGTTACATATAAAATACTTCTGTATATTTACTTGTAAAACGAGGGCTCTTTGCTCTCCCCTGCTGTGGGGCATCATCAGAAGTAATGGGGATGTCCTTTCTGGCTTGGAAACACAGGAGACAAGTACTCATGTCCCTCCTCCGCCTGCCAGGGCAACTGTGTTTGCATGATTTCCCCAAGCACCATACCAGCAGCTCCTACTCCAGCATCATCTTGCAGTCAACAGCCTTCTGCTCCTCAGGGACCCAGCCCTGGCAGTGCAGGCAGCTGAGAGGAGACATGCATGTGTCTCTCTCCTGTCCCCAGATGGCCCTGGGGGCCCCACTGCTGGCTCCCAGGCTGCTGCCAGAGCAAAGGGCAGGCAGTAGCTGCCAGCGCAGCTGCCCTCTGCTCCCAGGAGACCCCCTTCTGCTGGGACTCCTGAGAGAATGTCTTGCCAGCACTGTTAATCAGGACCCAATTTTTTCGTAATGCTCTGTCCCTCTGCAATTTTAAAATAAATAATAATAATTTGAAAATCCCACTGTGTCCATGGAGTATTGTGGATGTAGCTGTTTGAACTGGATGTTCAAATAACATCTGCCCCCCTCTGTCAGTGTTTCTGTTTTGTTTATCTTCTGCCACGGTAGCCCATGAGGACATTAGCAGAGACGGTGCTAGAGACACAGCTCTTAAGCCTGTCACTTTCTGTGTCAGCAGAAGCTACGTTGAAGGGACTTGTCAGAGGAGAGCTAGCTCTGTGAATTAGTTTGTAACACTTGGCTGCTTCAGAAGAAGGGAATTTTCTTCATTGCCAGATCCCACCTCATCAATATTGTATTGCTTTCAGTCTCCCTGGGTAGCCAGAGTAAGCATAGTCTATCTCTACCCATTTGCACAGTGCATTAGAGAGTTTTAATGACATTATACTGCCTGGAATGGAAGTGGCATTAAAAAGGCTTTAGAAAGTGGTTCTCCTGTATCTTTTTAATGTTCTTGACGTGGAAAGAATGATTGCAATTAGTAATAGATAACATTAAGTGGAAAGTAAGAACTAATTTGCTTCTTTCCCCTGGAATGAATTAAAAGGGTTTTGCATCTGAAAGAAGAACCATATGCAATTGAAATGATTGCAAAAGCTTACAAAATTTAAGGACTTCTCAATTGTATTTTAATACCTTGGGGGTGGTTAACGTATGTTCACTATATGAATAAAATAACAGTGGTTTGCCTATAGTTTATATATATGCATAGATAGATAATGCAGTATTTAACATCTTGTTTCACATCCATACACCACAGCTGTTATTAGACTAGGAGAGAGAGCAGATCCTGTGTCTCCTTGGATTACTAGTTTCTATGACAGCAGAAATGGAGATAATTAATTTGGAGGATCTGGATTTCTTTTATAATTTGCTGTTATAGTCCCTTCCAAAACTACTGTGCTTCGCTGCGAGGGGTAGGAGGCAATGACCTCTGTGAAATTACCTAGAAGAAGAAAGAAAATCAAAGCTGGTGATTCCCCTAAAAGATTATTCAGATTCTGTGTCCTTACTAACTAACCAGCAGTTCATGTAACCTATCTGAAATATTTCTATACATTTTCAGCACTTGAATTACCTTAAATAGCACTCTAGGGATTGGAAAAGATGATGCTGGTTGCATATCATTGTTTAATCTTACCACACAGACTAAGGACACAGAGGAGAAAAATACCACTTTGTCCGCCCACTTACACTTTCTTCTTTTCTTTTTTTTTTTTCTTTTGAGCTACAATGTATTTGCTTATGTTTAAACATAGGGGAATGTTGCTGGCATGGCGAACCTGGAAATTGTGTCTGATTCACCCTGCATTTCCCTTGGGATTGCTTTAAAGCATTCTTTTCCCCCTTTAAACAGGCTACTATATAGTGTTCATGGCTGCTTCTTACTTCTTTACAAAACTTAGACGAGGAATGTAACTGTTAGTCTTCTGAAATAATGTGAAAGACAGCGAAAAACCAGGTAAGTGCAGTTACAACTCTTAAAAAATGAGAAAAAGTACAATTGGGAAATACAGTTAACCAGTCAAACCAAACTGATATTTGTAACATATCTTGCATAAAGAAACAAATTATTTTTGTGAGTATAGGTTATGTTTATTCTAATATGTGTGTCATCCTGTGCTGGATAACTTTCAAGCCTTTTCCCTTTAAAACAGGGCAAAATACTGAACAGAAATAGTGTTACCACCAATGCATTTTTGCACGAAAGTTTCCACATTTTTACTTGTATGTGCCAATCTAGTTAATTGTATTAGTCTTCTCTATGCATTTTGCCTTTCAGGACTATATTTTTTTCCAGGAAGTAAAAACTTGGATTCCTTATGATTAGTGTTGCTCCAAAACCATCTGGATGGCCAAATGAGGCCCATGCTGTACTAACGATGCTCTCTCAATGTTACTGGTGTTGCCGTAGGCATGCTGGCTTGCGCCAATCCCACAGGAGGGACATTTTGTCCCCATTTCTGTTCTGGAAGAGCAGAGAGCAAATTTCTGCCTCCCTCAAGCAGCTTTTGTGCACTGGGTATGCATGGGTTTCAAACTGTCTGGTGATAAACACTCTGCATGTCAGAAATGTAGCAGGTCTTTTCCCTTCATCCATTTCCAGAGCTTTTTGCAGAAAGTACACCTATATTTGAACTGCTGCCTTCTTCCAAGGCCACAGACTTTTCATCTGTTTGGATGCATGTGTCAGGAAGATTCTCTCTACCTAATGTCTTGAACATAATGAAGAAGACATTCTTCGCTGTTGTAAACATCCAGAGGTCATCTGGTCCAGCCTTCTGATATAGAAGACAAATTTCAAAGTTAGGTTGGATTGCTCACCTGAGTTGTAAAAATCTTCAAAGATGGGTATACCACAACCTGCCTGGGCAACCTACCCCAGTGTTGACTACCCCAACAGGATTTTTTACCTATGTACATTTGGAATTGTGCTTATTACAACTTGCAACCTCTGCCTCTTTTCCTTGCACTGTGCCTCTGAGCAAACTCTGACACTGTCTTTTCTGCAGGTCCCTTTATATAGTGGAATTCAGCAATTATCTCCCACCCTTAACCTTCTCTAGTCTGGTTAAACCAATTCACTTTTTACTCCTTATACGTCATATGATCATGTAATGAGCTTTTTGTGTTCTTTCTTGCACTGAAATTACCTCAGTGGAGCAGATTAATGTGAATGTTGCATATCAGGATCCTTTGTTACTGCTGTTTTACACGGCAAAAGCAAAACTGTCATAAGGAAACATCCTTTACATAACTAGTAGTAACTCAGATTCTAAAAAGAAAAAAATATTACTCTCTTATTTTCTTAATTTGCCTCATGGTTTTCAGCTTGTGTCCTCTTCGTTATGCCTATATGTAATTGCTGTCTCTGACCACCCAGCTTCATCAAGCGTATGACCATACCATTCTGTCTTGTTCTTAATGCAAGGATACTTGCATCACCTAAAATCCGCCCAGAATCAGGCCTAGTGGCTGGCCCAAACAAAAGATTTGAGTAGCTTCTGTGGATCAGCATCCCCTAAGACTGCTTCTCTTGAGCACGGGAGTCTGAATAATGGCAGAGCTTTCTGGTTCAGTTTATTGGTACAACTACCATTAGGTCACTGTATTCTTTACAGTTCTCATAATGATCCAGTGACAAATCTGTCCAAGGCAATGACCTGGCTCACCTTTAAATTGTGAATAGCCTACACGTGCAGTCACTCAGGGAGATGTGTTAACTGTAAGTAATAAGGCACTCATACCGAGTGGACCATACAGAAATCTACGCAAGTGCTTACATCCAACTTCATTTAACTGACTTTGAATTTGGACAAAGGAAATCAGGCCAATAACAGCCAGCTGTTCCTTATGATGTACATGTAAGCACTATCCTGAGTTTTAAACTTTCTATTTGTTTGTAGAGCATATGGAAGGAAAAGTGTTTCTGTGGATTTAATAATTTTCCCAGGTCATAGACACATAGACGTAAGGTAGCCACCAGTGAGGCATTTTATTGCTAGATTGTAATTTATAGTAGTGAGAAGAACAGAAAGATAAATACCAGCAGTAGCAGCTTCTGTCTCAAATTCAGTTTGTGCATTACAGAACTTTCCCTAACAGCCAAGTTCTGGCCAGCTTCTTTCAAGCTGATTTCCTCTCTCATTGTACTTGTGTGTAAAACTGTGAATCCGTTTTGAATAAAATTAATAGCCTTTGAATGTGGAGTGGGTGTGTGTAAGTTCTGTGCTATATAAAACATGATATTTCTGTATGTGTGTGTGTATATATATACATATATACACATAAAAAACATTGCAACAAGCAGACTGCATTAGTGTCTGGGTATAGAACATGGCAAAGTACCAAACACAATTTCCTTGCTTTCCTTATATCTTTCCCTTACCTCCCATGACCCACAAAGCTGGAGGAATCACTTAATACCGCCTGTACCAACACAAAGCACCATGGTTTGGCTGCTTGTCTAATTTGTCTTAAAGTAGCATTAAATAAAGTGCCTTAATCTCTAAGGTACAGTCAGTGTCTCTCTTGAATGTTTGTGCATGCACAAATGTGTTGATCAGTTTGGTCATAATCATAGTCCCAACAGGAACTGTTGAATTCATTATTCCACTCTTAAAGAAAAAAACCCAGGCTTTTGGAGTTTGGAGGTTTCTCCTGCTAGACTCAGTTCTCCAGGATGACTTAACTGCCTATACAATATTTATGACAGCAGAAACTCCATTGTGTGTCTGTGTCTAACAGAGATGCTCTTCTTTCTTGTGTTTGCAAAAAGTGGGAGAAATAAAGAAGGATTTTTTTCACATTGGCTGGCTGCATTATATTTGTCTGAGTTTTTAACTCAAAGAAGGTGCTCTTATGTCCAAAAAAATGAGCATAAAGACTTGAAGTGTGTCTAACTTGATATTTTATGAGCTTTTCAGTTGAATTGATCTAGCTCAATAGACAATGCAGTTGAAAATGAACCGTTTCTCTGTTCTAAGGAAGACCTTAAATATAAACTGAAAGTATCACAATAAAGAACTGGAAGTTGTTCTGCTAGTAAACATTAACAGCTGAATCTTACTTCCTTCTATAATGCTATTGAAAACCAGAGGGAAAAAATTCCTTTAATAAATGATAGCTATTTTCAAGTGATGAATCAGGAGAACATACATTGTTTATTTGCTAAGCATGAACAATGTAGTCAATGTTGCATAAGGAATAAAAGCAGTCTGTGCCTCAAAGAACATTTTAATCTAACAACACAGATGTTGAGTAGGCAAAACATGCCAGAATCCTCAGCAGTAGGTAATTGGTATTTTTACTCAAATTTGTAATTAATATAATTTATTCACTGTTTCTGGGCTCGGTTGCAAAGGTCTTTATTGAATACTCACTGAGACAAGAGTCCATTTACTAAGCTGTATGAAAATATACTTAATATCAGCAGTGTTTTTTGTAATTTCTTCTGGCATCAAGCAGATCAATGAGTGACTGAACTTCTTTGAAATTATTTGCTTTACTCAAAGCACAAGGTAATTCTCTGTACAGGAAGAAGGATTCATATTCCCTGCTGGAAACAGGAGATTGGTATTGAATGTGAGCTGTTGCTGTTACAAATTTCAACAGTACCTTCTTGCCACTACTTTCCCTTTCATACCTGCACTCCATGTGGCTAACAGTATTGAGTATCTGAAGTACCTGTTGGCTTCCTGTGGATACAGATGTTTGGGTTACGAATCCAGAAGAGAAGAGATGAGCTGCATTCTGCATGAGGGGTGAACAGGAGCTCGCTCTCTACCTGCCTTGAAAACCTAGGCTCTGTCTGGCCAAGTTGTGGAGCCTTTGCAGCTGCAGTCAAGGGAAAGAAATGTTTAAATAGCAGAGCTCTCGGTGATGTGAAGTGTTCTAAAAAAAACCTGTAGCATTTGCTCATTTGGGTACCCAAAATTAGAATATATGTTGGCATGAATCTGTCTCTGGCAGACACATAATGCAACTGCTGATTTCACAAGTCTTGTGAAAATTGGTATCTGTAAAGCTCTCAGACATCAGCAAAGATAGACGCAAAAAATCATTAGCATAGCCTATTTCTCCATTTATAGTCTTATGCAAGAGAGGACAAAATGGGTATCTACTGATATTCATGAACAGTTCTTGTGCATGTAGCTGAAAAACAGCTGTGTGCTGAAAGGCTGAATTTTCCTGTAACTGCAATTTACTGAGGATTATTTTCAAAATTACATTACAATTTCTTGATGAAAAATTATTCATGGCATTTTCCTACTGATGCATTTAAAGTTATCCTTGGCTGCCAGTGGAAAAATGTCTTCTGTCTTTCTCACTTGAAACTTCTGGAACTCTAAGGACTAGGAGTGAGAGAAGCAGCTTCAAAAAGAGAAAGAAAACCAGCAGCAAGTGGTGGCTGGCAGGGCTAGGGCAGAGCCTCTCCAAAGCGATAGCAACGTGCTGCCAGTGCAGTTCCGCAGTGCTTGAGCTGAGAGAACGGAGCTGTAGAGGGGGACCTGATTTACTGCTTCAGATTTACAAAAAAAAGGGAAATAATAAGAGTACCAGGAAGCTGGACTGGGCTATACCCACACCACTGGGGCTAAGAAAACATTATTTTCACACATATGTGAGTGCTATTCTGGGTTCTCATCTTGCTCACCTAGCCAGGGTTTATGCCAGTGATACTGCTGTGATGGTGGGAGAGCTTAAGTTTCATCCAGCATGAAGGAGATAGCATTGTGGTAGTGCAAACACATGAATGATTGGTGTTGAGTGGGATGATAACCATGTGCATGAGTCTTGTCCTGAATGCATGAAACATACAATCGTAGAATCATAGAATGGTAGGGGTTGGAAGGGACCTCTAGATCTAGAGATCATCTAGTCCAACCCC
>VZSC01016134.1:144626-171211 GCA_013398225.1 Steatornis caripensis | reverse complement strand
TTCCAGAATGAGCCGTTCCATCACCTTTCCAGGGATGGAGGTGAGACTGACTGGCCTGTAGTTTCCCGGGTCCTCCTTCTTGCCCTTTTTGAAGATTGGAGTAACATTGGCTTTCCTCCAATCCTCAGGCACCTCTCCTGTTCTCCACGACTTTTCAAAGATGATAGAGAGTGGCCTAGCAATTACATTACATGATGGATCCAATATTGGCCTCTGGATTTTATAATGTAATACAGGATTTCACCTGCAGGACAAACAAATTCTTCTGTTCCAGTAGTGGAAATGCAGCCTCGTTAAGCCATACCAGAATCTTTGAATTCTCAATGTGGGAAAGGAAAAATGCTTAATGTGCTAATGATGTGTACTTTGTTTCTAATTTTATTCTTTTTGTGTGGCTTCTAATGATGAAGATGATTGTGATAATCAATTTTTCCTTTAAAAAAATGTTGCTCTTGGCAGGTACTAATCTGATAATTTTAAATGATTGATGTTCTTTGGGGTAAAAGAAAACTGGAAAATTAGGGAGAGAAATTTAATGCCATCTAAAGAAAAAAAGAAATGGGGTTTTTCTTCCTGAAAATAAGAGACTCTACAAATCACCCTTCAGAAATAACAAAAATATTTTCTAAAAGAGACTTTTAAAATGGGAAATGTCTTTTGCTTAAACATTACACAGTTTACTTGAAGTAAGTTTAATGTACTTTGCTTCATGTAAAGCCATTCTTTATTACATTCTTGATAGGATTAAAATCACCTGTAAGCAACAGTGTTATTTAATTAATTAGATTTTATTTTAAGGTCTGAACTAACATGGTATTTGTTGGAAAGCCATCATTTGTGAATTAAAATCTTTGTATGATGTCCTCTGATTCTCCTTTATTTCCAATTCTGTTTTCACGCCTACTACTAGCATCAAATAAATAAGCAAAAAAGTAAAATCAATATAGCCTGTTTAGAAGCTGGCAGTGATAAATATATAATTTTCTAAATACAAGTGTACTCATGTGTAGAACCAGCAAATATATTTTAAATCTCCTCCAATAGCAATTACAGTCATTTCTGAATCCAGCTGAGCAGTTCTGTTCATGTCACGTCTCATTTTATTGCTTGCATCTTAACACACTGACAAGCTTGCTGCTGATCTGTTTATGACTTTTTAGTTTCCTCAATTGGTAGCTGTGTAATATTTATTTAAAATGAAATTTCATAGTGCCAACCACAACCATTACATTTTTGAAGCACAACATATGGCAAATTCCAGCTTCTGTTCAGTCAGAAAGAAATGGAAGGTATAGTGAACACCATTAGCAAATAGAAGATGGTGCATATGCAGGTATTTTTATTTACAATAGACAGTTATGAAACACGAACTTTGGTTTCAGTTAGAAGGACATGAATAGTATTTAGCACTAGCATTCCCTTATTACACCTTCAGTAAAGTAGTGTATTTATGTGGAACAGATATGGCATCTTCAGAGCTGACACACAAATTTAATGGAAAGCTGTTGTGTGTCCAGCTTGGAAGCCACATGTAAAGTTTGGGGTTGATGCTTCTCTAAACCATCCTTGTGTCAGAGTAATCTGCTGGACACTGCAGCACAGGCATAAACCAACAAGTTTTAAAGCCAGTTTGGAGTAATACTAATGGTTTCTATATATATAACTGTGTCAAGGTACCTCGTGCTGCAGATCTGTAAGGAAAGGGAAATAGGATGCATGCTTTGGGGTGCTTGGTTTGACTGTTGGCAGTGGCTCTGGTAATCAGAACTAGAGGCAAATAATTAATCTCAGGGCCGAGGACCGGACCCCGAGCATTACATCACAAATCAGGCTGGTCAGCAACCTCAGTCCCTCTGCAGGCAATCAGAAGAGGCAAATATTTTTCCAGCTAGTTTGGTTTTCCATTTCTGTTCTCCAAGAGGGTTTGCTCCCTCTCTGTTCAAAAAGCAGTCAGATGGAGGCAGTTTACTTCTGTGTATGTGTTAATCATCATGTTGTGAAGACTTTCCTTGTTTGTGCCTTGTTTGGCAATGTTTTTCCTGTTCTCCACTTGTTGGGGTCCTGTAGGAGCTAGGAAACACAAAAGAAGGCAGTAAATGCACCATCTGTGGCACTATCCTTCAGCCTCTACTGTTCTTCCTTTATAGACGATGAGGAATTTATCCTATTTTTCTTTGATTTACATTTATTGTTATTGTTGCTTTCAGTGTTGAATTAGTGAGCAAATCTCCTTGCTCAGGAGTGTGAATCTCACTGCCAAAATTTAGATGTCTGGAATGGAAATGGAAACATGCCATTATAGAAGATCTCTGCTGTTTAATCAGTGCTTTGGCTGATTTTAGGAAAAACAAGTTAGTCAAACTCTTAGTGATAAATAAGCCATTCAGCCCCTTGAGTGCTTTTGTATATATATTTTTTATAGGTAAGATATTTATTTGCATGTATCAAGTGCAAAGAATGTACTAGGTAAGACGATGTAAGCCAGTAGACTGCTTAGTAATGTTGCATAGGAAACGCTAAATAAGCAATCAGTTTAGGCACATAATAGGATTTCTGTTCTTTGAGAGAAGAGGAAGTGAATAAAGAGGAAATGGAGATGTTCAGATTACTGGGCTTTTGATTCATAGAGTAAGACTAATATGGATAGGATATATTCATGTTTTCATTTCAGGTCCAGCTTTGAGACATTACTGTCAGAAAAATAAGGCTGTTAGGAAATGAATTTAAATAGTATTTTCTCTTGAAATGAAACATACAAGGTAGCACACTGTTATATTACGTGTTTAGTATTTCTGTATATTGTGTCGGTCACAAAAGGAATAGTTCCACCTGATTGGTGGTTCTGATTGCAATGAATTTGATCACTTACCATACACAAAGTTGCTGATGAACTGGGGTGTTTAACTCAGCCATCATCACCATTGAATAATACATACAATGTGTTGCTAGAAAAAGCTTGGTCATATTTTAGGTAATTGCCACATTTAATTGCATATTGTTCAACATGTTTGCTATAAGCAGGAAGAAGGAGAAGATGCCAAACGTCCAAAGACAGCACTGACAATTTGGGAAACAAGGTACTATCAGCATTAGAGTTTTGTCTTCATGTCTGGTAGATCTGCTAATGCTCCTAAACGACCCGTGAACTTTTGACATGAAAAACAATTATCAGGCAGTTGTGGCTTCACATCCATTCTTTTTGCTTATTGATAAGACTTTTCTTGCATGCAGGAAGTGGGAGGCTCTGTGATTCTAACAGACTAATACTGCTGAAGTGAATTTTCCAATAAGTGTCTGCAGTAGCCTCTCAAAACCCTTTTCCATTTTACAATACCAAAGCTAAGGCTGAGAGAAAGCCAGAAGAGACAGTTGCCTTCATGAACGTTTTCCAGAGCCAGATCAGGCTCTATAACAAGTGGTTCCCACAATAGTTGCATGCACGTGGATCTCCATAAACACATGCAGCAGAATAGGGTCCCTTGCCCAAGGGAAGAGTTAGAAACGGGCTTTAATGAGAAGACAAGGCAGACTGCACTTAGGCACAGTACACATCAGATAAGTGTAGTGTTTGCACATGAATGCCCCCTTTTATCCCGTTTTTTGTCTGTGCTTATTCCTCTTCCATGCTCATTCTCCCTCAAACCATCGTGATCCCTCCTGGTTCTTCCCCTGAACATCCCCTAATAAGTCTTGTATAAGCCCAAAAGGCTCTTCTCAGCATAATGAGTCACATGGCTCTGTCTGCCATAGCCCTGCAGTCTGTGTGAGGATGCAGGGCCAGTGGGCCCCAGGATGGCTAGTGGGGCTGGCTGCTCTCCTGCTGTCACTTGGGAAGCCCAGACAGGAGGGGTAACCAGGGATCCCCACCTGCTGTTCCCTTACCCGCTTTGCATCTGCAGAGACCAGTCTGTAATAGAGAATTCTTACCATTTCCTACCAATAAAAAAGGGTGGTTTAATTTTACTGGTGTTTTGCAGGTTGTAAAACTGAGGCAAAGTTCAGGAGTCACTTCAGTAAGATTATTCAGGAATTTGCTTGCAGAGCAGCAGTTTCAACCTCCAGTGACCCCTCTGAAGATCTGGCCCAACTGCACCTTGGATACAGTGATAGGAACCCTCAAAATTTACTTTTGCCAGAAACAACTGTTAATGGAACCAAGTTTAAGTCAAGAGTGACATCCAGTGGTCAGACTCTTTTTATTTCCAAGACTGTTTTCATTCCTCTGGCAAAGCACCAGTCATCTAAGTATAAATTAGAATAATTTAGCCCCTCTTTCCATGGAAAAACCGATTTTAAAAAATGTGTGTTGCTCAAAAAACTGTTCAATGGATTATGCCCATGAATCCATTTCGGCATCAGGACTGCTTTGAAGTTCCTTGGTTGCAATTATTGCTTTATGTCTCTGCTGATGATAATTTATAGATCGTCTTTTTGGATTGATGATCAAAGCCTCACAGTGCTAAGATTCAGACCTCCTGAAAGCTTGCGGAATGAGATGGGTAGGTGTGCATCTGTGCATATCTTTATGTGCATATTCCAGTACTTCTACTCATCTTTGCCTCTCATGTTTCACTTTTTCCGTTTTATTATACACTTTGGGAGCAAAAATTCACCGAGGGAAGACTGAAACATAGGACTGAAAGTGACCACGTGTGTCAATAAATCCACTCTGCTATGGACAAGCATACTTTCTAATCCCTTTCAAGAACATCTCACAGATGTTCAGGCATTTACGAAGAAAAAGTAGAAATACAGTTCTGTCAAATAGGCTTTTCACTTCTCTAAATATTGTTAATAGTACTTCTGATTTATTTTGCTCAGATCTAGTCGTTGCCACGTATATCTCCTAAGATATCAGTGGGTTTTCCCGTATCTAAATCAGAAAATCTCCACCAATCACATACATAGCAAAACATGCTCCTCAAATAATAATAAAATCAGGGAAGGAAATAGGGAAATGAACGGAAGGGGCCAAGACTTATGATAAATGTTATCTTACACATTTTTAATAATTGTTTATCTCTGAGCAGCAAACTGATGACTGAAAATGCATATGGTAAGAGAGGAAACAGTTGTAGAAGTGAAAAATATTAGTTCTGGCATTTTTAAAGCAAGAGAAAAGCTGACATTAAATCTCCTGATGAAATATTACCAACCTGTGCATTAGAAGATGTTTTATGTGCTTTTTTATTTCGTTCTAGGTATGAAAGTTAAATTTCATGCTTTTTTATTCTTCACTCCACAGCTGCTAATTAGCGTGTAAATTATTGCTTGTTACCTGGCTGACCTCACAAAGTCAACTGATACTTATTCCTGTTACAAAAAGTATTTTGCAGGTTAATAATTCACTTATTTTCTAGTCAATTAACATGAGGTTGGTGTGAGAGACTGAACAGTTGTGTAAAGGATTAATGTCTCAAACATCTGGCAGAAGAGAAAAAGAATGTTACCATGCCGATGGGATAAGGTGCAGTTAGAAAAGGGGATCTTGCAGAGAGAGGATAGCTCTTTTCTGGGGCAAATTCCCTTATCTTGGGTAACTGCCTTTAAAAATAATAAATTTGAGACGGCAGCACGTCTGCGGTTTTGGCAAAGGGAGGAGGAAGGATCTAAGTCACTAGTAACCACCCCCTACCCCCCAACTGCCTTTCAAGAAAATTCAGGAACAACAGACTGTGCATGCAAAATAATTAGAATACAAAGCAGGACTGAAGCTGGGGGCCAGCTTATAAATTACACAACTCAGGGGAGCTGTGTGTGCACCCACCATCTGAAGACGCCAGGCCAGAGACGTGGCTGGAACCCAGGGCAGTGATCCAGATCATTCCTCTACCTCTGTCTTTTTATCCCTGTCTTTCTGCCCTATTCTCTCTCTGTCCTTCTCTTGTTACGGGCCATTCAGAGTTTTTTGGGATATAAGTAGTTCCTGCCGTAAATTATAAGGTTTTGACAGCTTCTGCCATTGATTATGAGGTTTCAATTGCTTCTGCTGTTAACAAAACTTTATTAATCAATTGTTCGGTGTCATGCCACCTTAATTTAGCCCAACGGTATTTTGAACAATCGGCTCCCTCATAGTGAGTTGTCCAGGGCAGCCCTCTCGGACCAGATAGTCAGTCAATGAACCAGGACTGGACTAAAAGATAACTGAGTCACATGATTTAAATGGCCTATTTTATTTTAGTAATAAAGTATCATCTGAGCTGAAATTAAACTACATTTCAGAGAGGTGACATGAATGTGTTCATTTAGCCCACACTACCTTTTATTGAGCTGAACCTTAATACTATATCCTATCACAATGAATTGCAAACCAGAATCTTCTTTCTTAGGAATTAAAACCCCAAAACGTTGATACTGAAGCAACGAGGTATTTGCTTGTAGCAAAATTATTTTGATATTTTAATTATTATTATTAGAAAAGAGCTCTTCTAATGGAATTGCCATATCAACGTGTGTTAAGATAGAGATATCTCTATTTAAGACATTACTTTATTAAAAAACCTACTGTTTCAATTAGGTATGTTGAACGACATTCTGCTAGGTAAGACTAGCAGATAAATATCATAGATTTAGTTTTTACAGTAGTAGTGAATTCAAACTTTTCATAAAATCAGAGGCCTAAGCTTAGATATCAAAGTTACTAATGTACCTAAATTTAGGTTCAGAGGGTGCAGTTAAGGGATTTGTTTAGTTTATTTGGAGGCGGGGGGGTGTGTCACACATTTTGAGAATTTGTTTCAACTTAGTTCAAAGTAATTTATTTTTGTTAACCTTCAGAACAGCTGGCGGGGCAATTTGCTTTTTCTGCTTTGAGTGAGTTGCCTTTTCAGAGAAGCAAGCACTGGCCAGCATAAATTCATTTTGAATTTTAGATTTGTGTATCTATTGGTTTATTTTTTTGTCTGGTTTCTGCTAGTTCACAGTGATGATAACAGAAATTCCCGCCTTGTGTAAGAGTGCATTAAAACATTTGATCCATTTTTCTAGGCCTGTTTCACCAGTTATTTCCTCTTACATGTATGCCTAGAAAAATCAGTGCCCTTGTTTTTGGAGGGGACTAATGCCCTCAGGGAAGTACAAACCCAATTTTAGTCTGCTGCTTTTGTCATAAGGAAAGTTAAAAAACATTACATGATAAGCACTGATTATTATTTCTGGCTGCAAGCCCAATCTAGTTTTCAAGACTAAAATTTTTTGCTGATTGCATTTTGTGGCAAAATAGTCGCGTTCCATGTAAAGTAGTAATAATATAAGCCTGGTAATCTCAATGACAGGAACGTAGTGTTGCATGCAATATTCTGTGTTCATAGAGAACCTTTTATCCTCCAAAACATCAGTGTATTTCACAAACTAGGTACGTACTAAGGCTATATTCATCAGTAAAGGCGAAGATACACATGCCTGTCATTACTAGCACATATCAAAAGCCAACTCACCAAAACTAAGCAAAACACATAGGCCGTCATCACTGAGGGTGATGGCAGAAAGTTAGCTTGCATGGCATGTTGCGATGCAGTTGCAAAGAGAGGAAGAAATACAAGATATTTGACTTAGGAATGCCAAGTAAATTCTCCTTTGTAGTAAAAGTATAGTAGAGGTTTTTAATATTTGGAATGAGTAGACATAGGATTTCATGTGAAAAAATTTTGTCTCGTGAGACTGCAGAACTTGCTATGATTCACGAAAGTAATGCAATTAATTATGCACAGTGTGAACTCAGCATTCCACAGACTGAATATCATGCGTTGAAAATCACTGGGATATATTCAAAGCCTTTCTTTCCAGGGTTGACATTATCTTTCACCTTTGATCAGAGAGGCTTAAATATTCAACCTGAAACACAGATAAATAATTGCACTCACCTCCTTGGTGAACAAGTTGTTCTCATTTTCAGTGCCACAAACAGCAATCCAGGCAAAGCTTAAAATTTAAGGTACGCCTCACTTGACTTGTTATGTGCGAAATCAACGACAGTAGACAAAGTGTAACTGTGTGGACATGAAATGTTTCCCTTCCTGCTCTTGAAAGTCCTCATGTAGGTTCAACACTCCTTTTTTACCTTTAAGCCTCAACAGGATAAAACATTTCCCTCCCTATTAGCTTATTCACTCCCTCACTAATTCCATCTTTCCCTGCCTGAAGTCCTCAAGCAACTGTCTTCTCCAATACATTTCTAGTAAAAGCTAACTTTACAGTTAATTTTACTTGTCCAATGAAATTCTAGTCTTCCTTCTGCTTCCCAAACCATACTTCAGTGGCTTAACAGAGATAGCTGTGATGTGCTATTTCCTTTTCTTTTTTATATGCCTAAAAGTGGTTTGGGTTGTGTTTGTGGGAGGAACCGCTCTCACTAGCGTAGAGACTTTCCCCTTCTAGAGATGAAGGGGAAAAAGTTACTGCACAATGGCACAACTGCAATCACAGCTGGAGAGAGGAATGAGAATGTGAGAGGAACAGCGCTGCAGACACCAAGGTCAGTGGAGAAGGAGGGGACGAGGTGCTCCAAGTGTTGGAGCAGAGATTCCCCTGCAGCCCGTGGTGCAGACCATGGTGAGGCAGGCTGTGCACCTGCAGCCCATGGAGGTCCATGGTGGGGCAGATCTCCACCTGCAGCCCATGGAGGACCCCGTGCACACCAGGGCAGGTGGATGTGCCCTGAAGGAGGCTGTGACCCTGTGGGAAGCCCACACTGGAGCAGGCTCGTGGCAGGACCTGTGGCCCCATGGAGAGAGGAGCCCATGCTGCAGCAGGTTTGCTGACAGGGCTTGTGACCCCGCGGGGGACCCGTGCTGGAGCAGCCCGTTCCTGAAGGGCTGTACCCTATGGGAGGGACCCACACTGGAGCAGTTCATGAAGGACTGCAGCCCGTAGGAAGGACTCACGTCGGAAGGGTTTGTGAGGGACTGTCTGCTGTGGGAGGGACCCCACACTAGAGCAGGGGAAGGGTGTGAGGAGGAAGGAGCAGCAGAGACAATGTGTGGTGAACTGACCACAACCCCCATTCCCTGTCACTCTGTGCCACTCGGAGGGAGGAGATAGAGAAATCAGGGTGCTGGCTGTTCTTAACCAGTCACTGATTAGTTGAATTACATGAGTGAGAAATTTTGAACCAAGAACAAAGTTGTTAGTTTATTTAGAAAAGTACTGATACAGCTTGTTTATGTGACATTGGATGCGTTACCTGAAATATCTGTAGCATGTAAATGAACGGCTTATTACTTTGGAGTGAGAAAAAGTGTTGTCCTTACAGTGACTGTTAAAGTGCCTTTGTGAAAATCTACAGGAGGCATCTCAGCTGAAGATCCCTCTTCTCTATGTATGTTTTCTTGTTTCTTTCTTTCCGGAACATTTCTGGATTACAGAAGAATTTTGAACGTTTGTGTGTTCATGAGTCTTTAGAAATCTTGTGTTACCATTTTCATTAGTTTATGAGGTGTGAAGGAAACTTAGTCCTTTCTGCAAAAAAAATGCAGTCTGGAGATATCTTCATCCTAATAGTACAGTCTGTTTAGTACATACCATGTTGGCAAATGAAGGTGTTCTCGAAAACGTACAGTGCTAGACAGCTAGCTGCTGCTGCAGGAACAAATAAAAATGAGAATATGAGGCTATTCACCCACCTCACCACAAATACACTTTCTGTGCTTTGTCTTCTGTCATCTGACTCTTACTCTTCTCTAAACCCCTTTTTATTCAAGAGGGGATCTGTTAGAAATCAGTGACCCTCTTTCAAAAAAGCTCTCTACTTATTGCTTAGCTATGCTTAGCTTATTCTTAGCTATTTTGGATCTCAGAATGAATTATTACCACACAGAAAGACTTTTAGGAGTAGTTCAAGGTCAAGCTTCTCTTGGACTTCCATAAGTACTTCAGTCTGAGGACATCACATTAAACGGACTGGGCACTGTCCCACAGTTTACAGTGTGTTGTAGCAACTTCTCCAGATGAAATAGACAAAAACTTCTAAGCAATAAGATGATATGCATTATGGGGTTTGCATGGCAAGGTTTTGGTAGTGGGGGGCTACAAGGGTGGCTTCTGTGAGAAGTTGCTAGAAGCTTCCCCTACGTCTGATAGCGCCAATGCCAGCTGGCTCCAAGACCAACCTGCTGGTGGCCAAGGCCAAACCCAGCATTAAGGGTGATAGCGCATCTGGGATAAACTGTTTAAGAAGAGGAAGAAGTTGCTGCACAATGGCACAACTGCAATCGCAGCTGGAGAGAGTGGTGAGAATGTGTGAGAGGAACAGCACTGCAGATGCCAAGGTCGGTGAAGAAGGAGGGGACGAGGTGCTCCAAGTGTTGGAGCAGAGATTCCCCTGCAGCCCGTGGTGCAGACCATGGTGAGGCAGGCTGTGCACCTGCAGCCCATGGAGGTCCATGGTGGGGCAGATCTCCACCTGCAGCCCATGGAGGACCCCATGCACGCTGGGGCAAGTGGATGGCCGAAGTGGGCTGTGACCCTGTGGGAAGCCTGTGCTGAAGCAGGCTCATGGCAGGACCTGTGGCCCCGTGGAGAGAGGAGCCCATGCTGGAGCAGGTTTGCTGACAGGGCTTGTGACCCCACGGGGGACCCGTACTGGAGCAGTTCATGAAGGACTGCAGCCCGCGGGAAGGACCAACGTTGGAGAAGTTCATGGAGTCTGCCATGGGAGGGACCCCATGCTGGAGCAAGGGAAGCTTGTGAGGAGACCTCCCCCTGAGGAGGAAGGAGCAGCAGGGACGTGTGATGAACTGACTGCATCCCACATTTCCCATCCCCCTGCACCACTGAGGGGAGGGGAGGTAGAGAATTGGGGAGTAAAGCTGAGCCCCAGGCAGAAGGGAGGGATGGGGGGAAGATGTTTTTAAGATTTGGTTTTATTTCTCATTATCCTACTCTCATTTGATTGGTAATAAATTAAAGTAGTTTACCCAAATCCAGTCTGTTTTGCCTGTGACGGTAACTGCTGAGTGATGTCTACCTGTCCTTACTGCGACCCATGAGCCTTTCATTATATTTTCTCTCCTCTGCCCAGTTGAGGAGGGGGAGTGATAAAGCAGCTTTGGTGGGCATCTGGCATGCAGCTAATATCAACCCATCACATACGCAAAACTGAGCTAGAGCTGAAAAACTGTGTTTGCACATCACAGTCCATGAATCTCAACAAGCTGAAGAAAATGAGACCTTTGTGCAGAGAGCTTGTGGGCAGATGTAGAACTGGTATCGAGATCTCTTGATTCTACTTCAGTGTGACAATTGGCAGAGCTATAAAAGTTTTGAATGTCTGCAAGAAGGATGTTCTGTGTGAGAATGATAAGCAGCAGTATATGCAAAAGGAAAATATATTAAAAGTAGGGCAATTATAAAATTATTTTCCTTTATATAACTCTCAAGCGTATGGTAGACAGCAGTTTAAAGGGTGAACCAGGAGCATCTTCCAGAGCAGTGTGTTTTAGAGCCTTTGCTCAGAGACATTGATGATCTCTTTCATTAAATTAACATTTTGTTCATCTTTTAACTCATCCATCTTTGATTAATTCCTTCAGCACACAGTATCAGTGTGTTTTACAGTTTAAATAATACTCTAGCGGAAAGAGGTTTTTTGTTTTTACATTTGCAGCAAAATTCTTAATTCCTGACTGCCTTTATGAGAAATAGGGAATTGACGTTCCCTGGTTCCTCTCAACAGTATTCATAATACTTTTAAGTTTTTTATCTTAGTTTCCCGCTCTCTCCCTCCATTATTTGTCTCTCGTAGAAATGCCTTGTCTCTTACACTATGTAGTACTATAGAAGTATTTCATAACTGTAACATCTTTGTCATCATTCTCTATTTTTTCTTTTATATTTACTTATCCTATATCTTTAAATGAACTAACTAGAGCTATATAACTTTTCATGTTTTGTTCTCAAATCCTTTCCCAATGATTTGTAAGGCTCTGCTTGACTTCCTGATGACACTTTGTGCTGAAATTATGTTTTTCAGGAATTATCCATGACAATTTCAAGATCTTTTCCAAAAGGAAATGGCTGAGTCAGAAGCCATGCTTGTGCTTTTCCCCTTGGTGTTACTGTGTACTTCCTATGTTACATTTACTGTTTTAGTGCAAATTTATTCAGTGTTACAGGAAGGCTGTATTTCCTAGTTGCCTTTAGGAATTGTGTGTTCTGAGTAATCCTGTGCTGTATAGCATCCCCTTTTCAGGTCATTTTCCAGTATGCTAAAACGTTAGTGCCCATAGCCTTTCCCACATTTTGATGTCTGCTTCGTATTTCAAAACTGGTGAATGTGGAGGCTCCCTTCCATCGCATGATGGCTGTGTTTCTTTAGTAGGCTTTGTGACAGACTTGTTATGACTTCCCACAGTATTCCTAGACACTATCAGCTCACCCACCTGCTCATTGAATGTCACAGGACTCTATCATATTTTTGAGACATTTTTATCTACAGAGCTGTATGATTTCTCTCCAATACA
The DNA here is from genome assembly GCA_013398225.1 of Steatornis caripensis. Taxonomy (NCBI): domain Eukaryota; kingdom Metazoa; phylum Chordata; class Aves; order Caprimulgiformes; family Steatornithidae; genus Steatornis; species Steatornis caripensis. Next base: position 158,750 of record VZSC01016134.1, on the reverse strand, counting down.
GTTTCTTTATCATTTTACTTTCTGTATTTCATGACTATAGTTTCTACTAGTTTCCTCAGTACAGCTGACAACACACGATTCTGACTTCTTCGTACCATTTCCTGACGTGATTTTGCAACCTTCTTTTGTTAAAACCTTGATGACTGCACTGGGCCAGGATTTTGCTCGGTGGTTGTTATGACAGAGAAGGTACCAATTAATAACATTTCAGAAATACATTCAGATATGATACATGTGAGATGTATGTTTCAATAGACTAATGTTTGATGATTTATTTCCTTTGGCTGTCTTAGCTGTCACTTCTGTTGCATGAATTATTGTTACACCAAATTCCACAGTAGCCAACAACTCGCACTCTGCACCTGCTTGTCAATCTGACACATGGATGTTTGATATTAAAAAAAAGATTAAGAAGAACAAATTCAAATTAGAATGTTCCCCCTTTTTTTAGTACCTGCAATATTTTGCATTGAAACATTTGGCTCATGAACATACAGGAGTTAACATAAATGTAAGAGCATTCGCAGAAGGTTAGAATGCAACTTGTTAATGAAAGAAGCAGCAGCATGCATGTTATGTGGGATTATCTTTAAATATTAACAAAGTTCAAAGGGCTTGCAGAGACTCGGTTAACCTTCTTTAAATAACTTTGCAGTTCTAGGTGTTTGATAATGTCAAATGCTTACTGTAAATGCACAACTAACTTTTCCACTGTAGATACTGCAGATTTTATTTGCAGTTAGGAAAGTTCTCAAATATATTTCTTCAAAACTATGAATAATATTTTATTTTCATGGCATTTTTCTACATTTGTGTGTCTAGCACTTGCTAATAGCAAATATATGGAGTGACTGCATCTGCTTAAATTAATTTTAGCAGGAACGAAGCCAGGTCCTGAAATTGCAAGGCATCATCCCTGATTTTAGGTAAAACTCAAAAATTTTGTTCCTCGCTGTGGTGGGGAGAAGACTGAAGAATGCTTGTCAACTCTATAATCTTCTCAGCATCAGGAGCCAGGCTTTTCTCAGAGAAGGATTATTGACTTTGCAATCTGCAGCAGACAACACTTGCAAATTATACTGTAGTCCCTCTCAATTTGACTAATTAACAGGAGATTTTGAGTTGTCTTCATGATGTCTGACAACTAATTCTAGAGAATGCTTTTCTTTTAATATTAGGAGGACTTACAGAGAGCAAAAGGGAGCACACGTATCACAGAAGAGGGCTGTTAAGTGGTTGTCCTGTTCTTGGGAAGTAATTCCTGTGATGACATCTTGCATAATCAGCATGGATTTGTACACAGAAAATACTGTTTTACAAAAATCCAGAGTAACTTTAATTATTATAAATATAGAAGTCAATTATTTAACCACTAATTTTATTTCAGCAGATACTTACTAAACTTCCTGATTTCAGGTTTATTTTTTAGCTTGTTTTACATTTTTATAAAGATTTTTAAGAGACCTTGTTCTAACATCTATCTCTATGTAAGATATAATATTCCTTTGTTTCTTTGCACTCTTCCTCTCAAGAATCACCTACTGTAGTGTAGTTTACATGAACTCTGTTGCTGCATGAATCCAAAATTCAAGATGTGCAGGACTGTCTGCTACAGCTTAAGAGGCCACTGTGCCATGATGATGCTCCTGTTTCTGTCCTGGCTTCTAAATGCTTTAATGATAGAGCTTTAATGTAGCAAGGCCTAGCTGTTTTTGAGCCCAGGGTCCTAGAAAACAACCTCTCTCTTCATGTGATGCCAATGCAGTTTCAGTCAGTATAGAGACTGAGAAATTTCCACTTCTCATTTGAAAGAAAAGAATAAAGACTCAGTGCCTCTGAGGTCTCTGAGCTTACACTGATTCCAGGGGACTTCAGGTACAAAATCTGTCAAAAGTTACAATTTCTCCCTTACTGGTGCAGGCATTGTTAGAGGTGGCTCTGTTGCGTCTGATCACTGATTGATACAGTTTTATCCTGTTCTTAGCTCAAGCCTTTAACATTGCACCGGACAGTAGGTATCAAGCCTACCTCAGCACTCTTTACAAGATCAATCAGGCCAAATCATCTATGGGAAGATTCTTCGTAGATGGGAATGGGGATTTTGTGCTCTGGGCTGACGGATGGGTGTGTGGCTGTCCCTTTGGATGTGCACGAGGTAAAGAATCTAATCTGTGTTAGATGAGATAGAGCTGGGAAGCTGTGCATGTCTAGAATACTGCAGGCTCTTCTAGTGCAGGAGTCTAAACTATGTAACAGAAAACATTAATAGAAATTATTGTCTAAGCTAAGTCAGTCAACCACAGCTTAAAGGCTTCTTGTTTGTTTGTTTATTTGAAGGGACAGCCTAACAATGTGAGTGAATTCTGTTTTTATAGATTATGACCTAAAGTCACATGTCTGTTCCTAAATAAAAAAACCTCTGATTTTCTGAGGCAATTCATGTTTGCAACACCTACTGATTGACTCTTTGTAATGTAAGATGTTTTTTAAAAACTAACTTTGAGTTTTCAAGTTTTTGGGTTTTATTTTTTAGACTTAGGTCTTTCTTTAACTTCAGAAGCCTCTGACATGCCTATACAGTATTAATGCCTGAAAATAACCATTTTACCCCTCCTAGAATTGCAAAATACAAAACCAGTAATAGGTGCAGTGTCTTGAATCTTGTATCCTATCTCCAGTTTTTGATTTTTTCCCTTCCCTACACCCAGTACCATTGCAGAATCTTCATCCTGATACATTTTTTTCACTGCTGCATCTCTCTTCACTGCATGCATTCATTTCTCTTTCTGTCTTTCCTTTGTAAGCAAAGTAATCTGTCTTCTTGACTCCAACCCCACATACATATACATTCATTTGAGTCTTCCCTTTGAGGTCTATGGGGCAATCCTTTCCAGCAGAGGAGAATGGTTCATGTTCGATCTTTCTCTTTGGATCAACCTGTACACTTGCAGCTCAGAAGAGTCCTCAAATCTTCTAGCCTGTTGAGATTCATGACTTTCCCTTGAAGTATGCAAATGACTAGTTATATACAGGAAATTCACTTAGGCATTCCACAATGATTTATTAGCTTCTAGATTGCAAAATTCATGCTTTTAATCCTACCGTTCATACAGTCTTTCCCAGTGAAACATACTTAGTTAAGTAGACTGAAGATAATTATTCTAGGTGGAATTAATAACAACTCCTTACCTTTTAGCAAATAAATTTCCTCCTTGCTGGGGAGGGAAAGGGTTAACAGAGAGCATCTGTCCTCTATTTAATAGCCAGCCCAACCTTAAACCATGACAGGAGCACAGCATATAGTGACAGAATATGTTAGTGCATCCTCATTTCATCTGAGAAGATTAGAGTTTCTAGTTCAGACCATTGAACAAAATGAATTTAGGTAGTTATCTTTACCCATTATCTTAAGTCAGTTGCAAGGTTTGAGTGTTTCACAGTATTTCAAGGGTGTTTCAAGAGGTGATTCTAGGCAGGTGCTCAGTGCAGCTTTAGTTATTTAAATAATTAGCTAACTTCTTAGGATTCTTAGGATTGACGATGCAACAGTGGAAGACTGGGCCCTCTCAACTCCCATTTATGTCACAAAACCAACAGAGAGCAGTAAATAAATCTGAAGTTCTAGCAATGATTGCCAAAGGAAAATCTTAAGATTGGTACCAGAAATTGCAATTCATGTCACTTGGCAACCTTCCTATATAAACGTACATAGAACATATCTGTACTGCTTTTGGTGTCAGAAATCATTGACTTTTCCCTCACTTACATGAAGAATGAATTCTCTTATAGAACCAGTGAATTTCAAACTTCTGCCCAAATACATTAATGTAAGATGTACTAAATGATTTATGATAAATTTTGCAAAATACAAAAATAACTCCATATATTTAGAGACAGAGACTTCAGATGTAAAATCAAATTATTCTAACATTATTTTCAAGGGATCATGTCAAAGCTCATGTCTTGCCTGGTGTTATGCATATAGAGATAGTATTCTAATAGTTTTATGCGCCCTTTAATATATTTATGTTAATAAGGATTGAAGTGATCAGAGTATAATCTATGTTGTTGCACAAAAAAAAAAAGACATCTTTAATGGCCTACCTCTGTTTATTAAAAAGCATATTGAAATGCAGAGCTGTGCCAAATACTATCAATTTTATTGGTGACATTAAATTTCATTGGAAGCTGTTGAACTGTGTGCAGTTTTACTTGGACTTGTCCAAATTATTTTTGCAATTATGATTTTGTTTACTTTTTATCCAGACCTGGGATGAAAGTTTTGAAATTCAGGTTTTGATACAGAATCCATCATCACTGTATTTCTTTATTTCTCTCTTTGTTTAGTGTCTGGTGTGCAATACAGCTTATGTATATAGGACTTAATTTACATTTCTTTCTGTTGATAGGGGATAACTTTACTTAACCATCACATTTAATTCATTGTGAAAGTGCACAAATTTTTATTGTTTGATCTGCAGCTGTAACAGACAAGCTCATTGACTGTTTGAATAAAACGCAGATCTGAAGTCCAAGGTTCAGTGCATCTGCAATACTGCTGCTGAACATTTCTCTTCTTTTGAACTCATTTGTTTAAGAAAATACTGGTAATAAACTGACCTGGCTGGTGAGTAGTCTGGTGATAAATGAACAGAATAGATACATTTTACTGTGAGAGAAGTTGAGTCTGTTATTAACATTTTATGGGAAGAGACAGTGAATCTGTTGTCAACAAATTAATTGAACGGTGGTAAAAACAAAGAAAATAGGAAGGGATTCCTAGAAGTCCCTGCTATGGCATAGAGCTTGGCTGTTGCCATCACTGTGCTGCCCAAGAATATCGTGTTTTGAACTGTAAATAAGTTAATTGTATTGTCTGGTTTGATACAGTATGTGGACTCACTGCTCTAGTTTATAATACTTAAAACTTTACAAAACATGGGAATACCAGCCTTAGAAAATCTCAACTGACTTCCCTTTGTTTTACTCTTTTCCATGAACTTGTCAGACGAGAATACGCTAAAATATCTGTTTGTGAAGTCTATGAATGTGATGTGTATAAGTGAGATCAGAAGATGTCAGGAAATATAAGTGAGATGTTTTGAAAAACAGTAAATTTAAAAGCCATGGAACATTTAAGGAAAATTAGGAATTACAACCAAAACCTCATTAGTTCTTTGTAGACCTGTAACACAGTAAGTGCTGTTTTGCTTCATTTGCTCTTGGATACTTTGAAAGCACATTTTAGATTATTTTCTTGGTGGGGTAGGAGTGGAGAGGCATATAGAAAGGCCTTTGTAAAGCCAGAGACATTGCTACAGTATTTCTCTGGGGGTTAACAGAGAGTAAACACAGTCAAAGATTAAACTGATAACAACGTCACAGAATCACAGAATCAAAGAATGGTCCTCAAAGTCTATGTAACTTAAACATACCATCAAAGTAGATTTTTTAAAAGTAGAAAAAATGTAGGATTTTTTTTTATAAAACAAATTGCACACAGGTAAAGATAGCAAGAATATTCTGTAGATTTAATCAGAGCATGCAGCATTAGTGATCATAGAATCATAGAATGGTAGGGGTTGGAAGGGACCTCTAGAGATCATCTAGTCCAACCCCCCTGCTAAAGCAGGTTAGCCTAGAGCAGGTTGCACAGGAATGCGTCCAGGCGGGTTTTGAATATCTCCAGAGAAGGAGACTCCACAACCTCTCTGGGCAGCCTGTTCCAGTGCTCTGTCACCCTCACAGTAAAGAAGTTCCTCCTCATGTTCAGGTGGAACTTCCTGTGTTCCAGTTTGTGCCCATTGCCCCTTGTCCTGTCGCTGGGCACCACTGAGAAGAGTCTGACCCCGTCCTCTTGACATCCACCCTTTAGATATTTGTGAGCATTGATCAGATCTCCTCTCAGCCTTCTCTTTTCCAGGCTGAACAGACCCAGCTCTCTCAGCCTTTCCTCATACGAGAGATGCTCCACTCCCCTAACCAACTTCGTGGCCCTCCGCTGGACTCTCTCCAGTAGTTCCCTGAATGATATACTTACTGGGTAAACCAGAGAACCTCTTTTGCTTACAGTTTCTAAGGGCTTAAAGCTTTATAGACCTATACCATCAAAATTTAGTGCTGTAGCCTTCACCTGCACCAGAAGTTCCATTAAAAACTACTATCGTGAACAAGTATTGTGAGATCTATCCATCAAAAAATGCTAAATCTTTTTTTAAAAGGTAAATCTTATGGTGGTTGTTCTGGTAAAGTGCCATTAGGCAAAAAGTATCAATAAATGTATATGACTTGATTGTACCAGTATAGTGACTGAGATTCTACAAAAATATGACACCTAAATACGTAATTGTTCATGTGAATGCGTACTCACTCAACTAAAGGAGATTTATTTGCATAAATAACGTTACTCATACACATACACCTCTAAATAACAAACCAAGAGTATAGTCATGCTGAAAGATTTAATGTAACACCTCTGACCACTTTCTAAGTAGAAAGATCTTCTCTCTTTCAGTCACTTGGAAGGCTTTCACACTTTATCACAGCAAATCTTTCCCTTGGTAATGAAAATTACAGACTCCCAGAAAAGACCTTATTTTATTAAAATAGTTACACTCTAAAATTTCGTAATGCTTGAAATATTTCTTACTTTCTCAGCATCTCTGTTTGAAGCCACTAAATATACTAAGGTTTCTCTGAATATTAAATGTCACCTTCTTGCTAGCTAGAACTGAAATAGCTGCGACATGGAGTTAGGCAGGCATTGACTTTACAACGAATTATTTAAGATCTTGAGTTCTGTTACATACTGCTACACTGGAATTTGAAATTTTCTGGATGATACAAGTCATGATCAGAAATTAGATGAAGTCCTGTAAACACAGTATTTTTCATCCAAAATACTTTTGCTCTGAAATAAAACCCCAAACATTTTTTAAGACATATCTTGCTCTCTGTTCTTTCTTCCAAACTCAGTACTTCTGCTGACTATTCTTACAGTAGACTTTCTGCTTGTGTGAAGAACATTTACACAGGCATTGCCCTGTGCTGGCTGTGATTCACTTACAGTTTTTCCCTGTTCTTGAAATGAGGTTGAAAATCAAAGAAGCCAGTAGTAGATCAAGGTTTTTTTGGAAATACATTTTTGCTGGAGTGTATGCAGTGTCCTGTAACCGCTTTTGCATAAAATTATCTGGCTTGTTCGTTTCTCCTAAAGTCAGCATTGGTAGACAACATATAAACTATTAGTTTAGATTTTCATGTCCCATGGATTGACTTGGAAACATTTTGAAAAATTGACAGAGTTAAATAAAAAGAACGTATTTTGTCTCTCTTTCGCATTCAATGGATGTTTTTTCTGGTTCTGTGTTAATAGGATCTGCTGTGCTAACATGAAATACTGACAGAAAGCCCAGCAAATGTCTTTCCAAATTGTCACCAGAATCTGTCCAAACAGTATGACAAATGTCAAGTTTCAGTCAAAAAATAAATGGTTCTGTCCTGTAGAGACAGCTACTGAGCTGATGAGATTAATTTTATTTTATATGCCATATTCAGGCAGGCAGAGGGAGTAAGTAGCTATTGTGGATGTTTAAAATGGCCAGAAATTCTGCCTTACTGCTCTTCCTGTTTTAATCTAAGAGTGTCTACCTTGCATGCTCATTTTTAAGGATGGTGGAGTAGAATTACAAACTGTATACCTAAATTTTACATAGCTAAGACTTCTCTTGAAAGAGCACAGAAGACCTTTAGTCCTGCTTTTGGTGTGCTCATACCCTTTTAGCTGTCTGCAGGTTTAGGTTTGCCCATTCTCTTCTTTTGAAAGATTCATTTTCTGCCCACTTGGAGTAAACTCTGGCATCAGTCTCACTTACTTCCACTGTAAACATGTCTGACAACTGAACTGACACCTCCAAACAAATTTCACACATTGTAGGTAGAGCTTGCTGGCCTTGTATGACCTGTAGTTTCGGAGACAGATTTTGATGGTGCTCTACCTGAACAGAGTAGGACTGAGAAATTGAAAAGTCAGGTTTCTTTCGATATTTATAACTTTTCTGCCTAGCAGCAGTGATGAATAAAGTCCTTCGCAGATTCAATGTTTTAGGTAATTGGTTTTCTTACTAACTGAAGTGCTGTCTTCTAAAACTTACTCTTTTTTCCATTAAGACTGCCTGCAAGATGTTCATGCTGAACTAATAGAATCCTATGAATCTATAGGATCCATAGAATCTTAGAATGGTTTGGGTTGGAAAGAACCTTCAAAGATCACCTAGTCCAACCCCCATGCTATGGACAGGGACATCTTTCACTAAATCAGGTGAAAGATATGAATAATAATTCTTTTTCTCTGCGTATGCTAAAGCTAGTGTCTTCTAAGCTCTGATTGTTCCAAATAAAAAAATCATAAGACTACGATAAAGAGAGATTATCTTACACAATATTAATGATTATAAATATGATTAGAATTCATGCAAATTCTGTAATACTTAGAGAACTTAGATCCACACAAATCTTTTCCAGCCACTACTGTACAAGCATCCCTCTGTATTGGATCATACCCAGAGCAGCGTTTGTCCAAGTGTGGAGCTAAATGTTTCCAGTGTCCACTGTTGCATCTGTTTCCCTGTGTAACTTTTAGGATGTTCTCCGAAAATCTTCCTTTTTCTTGCTAAGTTTGATCATCTTATGAGTAGTCAGAAAAAAAACCCCTATGCTTTGAACTTGCTCCAGCATTTTGGCCTATCTGCATGTGTTCAGACGCACTCCAAACTGTGATGCTAACATATTATCACTTGCTTTAGCTTTTCAGATACCAGTCATGTCAATATACTTTTTCATTATGAAAATCTGCACTGGTTTACTTACATAATAAAAGAAGATATGTACATCAATAATGATTCAATAATTTTAGATTACACTTTACTTTTCGTGTTTGTTTGCTATTTGAGATTGAGTATATTTTACTTGGACAGACTGGAAACAAGTCTAGGAACAAAATGGCTGCCATGTTGGACACACACATAAAGAAATATTTTTATGTTCAGAAAATAAACAGCGTCAGACTTTTCAAGCTGCATGTGCAAAAATACTCTGAAAACAATACAAGAATTTAAGAGCGAGGGGAATGTAACCTACCAGCCTTGACTTCACAGGAAAAGAAATCATGTCATTCACAAAAGAAATCAAAACAGTTCAGTAATTTTACAAATGCTGTTCTTAAATCTGTGTACGTGCCAAAAATACTTTGAAACTTTCAATATAGAAGATACATGTGGGGTTTAACTGAACATTCAAGCTCACATTCTGGGTTGGATATGTCCAGTCTCATATTAATAAACACATTTCTGAAAAAGAGAAGAAATTTGAAGGTAACCAGGTTAAGCTTTTGGAGTTGTTCAGATAACTTTCAGTGCTTATTTTCTTCTGCTCTAACTGTGGGAAAAGTTGGACATGGCTGCTGTGGTACTCCAGGACTTATTCTGGGAGATCAGATGGATGTTATTAACTAAGTAAAGAGGCTTTTTCAAAAAGGGGGGAAACAAAGGCAAATTGCTTAGGGGTGACTTGCTAGCTGGTGATTCCAAGACTTAAGGGAAACGTTCTTTTGTATATATTTGTGGTTGCTTCTTATTGCTGAAAGCTGGGGGTAACATGTCGGAAGTGCTCCTAAAAACTTAATATAGCTTTACAGTTACCTTTTTTTTTGCATATGTCTCAGGAAAAACAGAAAGGAAGTTAAGATGTTCTGAATTCCCTTTGTGAACCCCAGTGATCCCTCTCCAGGTAGCAGAACTGAACCTTTTTGAGAGAACCTTCTGATCATCCTCATTTACTATGGTTGACCCTATCCTAAAAGGATCTTGGAGAACACCATAACAATTTTTTTCAGATGAAGCTAAACAGGAAAGTGCGTGACATGAGCACGCATGTTGTGCTTCAACTTCTACTGGGCATTCAGTCCCTGGAAGCAGACTAGATCAAGTCCAAAGTTAAATGCTCCTGAAAGCATGTGTTGTGGACCCCCAGCACCAACTGTTTCACTCTACTGATCTTCTATGGACTAACACTTGCTAGTGTAGACATTGTCTGAATTTATTAGCTGCACAAATTTCAAGACTCATACTACAGCAAGTTACTTAAAAAATTAAAAATTATCTTAATATAAAGAAGTAATATCCTTAATATTGTTTCTTAAACAAATATAATACCGCTAGGAATCATAAAACTTACACTAAAACAAATCATATTCTTCATAAATGCTTTTTAAAGAAATTATGGTTCCACTCTTTTCTTCCCTCGAGATTTTACTCTTTCAGAAATCCCTGTAAATTCTTCCAGGATGCAGGTTTTTTCAACTTTTTGTCCGTGCATGAAAGCAATACAGACTTCTGGATACATTGAGATTAGCAGGAAGAATAGGACGTTTTCAGCTCTGCCACGGCAGTGCATGCAGCCCAGCTAACTACAACAGAAAGTCATTAGAGTCTGAAGGTCTTGACCCAGCAAGCACAAAACTAGTAACTTTGCCATATTCTAATGTTTACAAAAATTATTTTCTATCTTTTTTTTTTAAGTTAAACCCCAGTACACTCTGCAATCACCTTCCAATGAAAGTACGAGTGCATGTCACTTCTGTAAATCAGGTATTAAGTCTCTGATGGCAAGACTCCTGCCCCATCGTCTTATACTGCATCTATTCTGGCAGAAGCCAAGACCTGACTGACAAGAGGTTTGATAAATCACCCTCCAGTTCACAGTAGGGCAGAATAGATTTTTATGCTTGCATTGTCTTTATTACACTTCTGACAGCTGGGGTTAGAGATCACTCTTGAAACTTGTCATGCTCTTTTTTTTCCCATGAAAAAGAAACTTATTCAAGCTGTGTCTCCCTTTTCCCACTCTTTGTTTTAGTAGATGGTATCAGTCTATTTTTAGCATTATCCACTTAACTCTGGCCCTTGAGACATCTGATTGAAAAGAGAATGACAATGTGAAGGTAGCTGCTGATGATAAAAAGTAAACAGATCATTTTGCCACTCCACCACTGATTTTCAAATCTCTAATACTTGGAAGCCTTTTGGTATTCCCTCTGGAATACTTCCCACCACAGTACATTTCTTGAGGGAGGGGAATGGAATACTTCTGTTAAAAGAGCTGTCAGTTTGATAGAGGGAAAACAGGTATTGTATATGTAATGAAGGTACAAACTATTTTGGCACAAAATTGTAGCACTTGAAGAATATTCTACATTTTGTGCAATTGTAAGCCTCTAAGGAGTGCTTTTAAATGCTTTCTTGTTGTTAGATAACTTTGAATTGTTTTGAGATAGGGATATCTATATTTTCAGGTAACCCTATTTCTTTTCTTTAATTTTTCTCTCCCTGTAGACGTTTGTTCCATTATTGGAACAGCATCATTTAAACAAGTGTTTCTGTAAGCATTAAAACAACTTTCCCAGATTTGCTTTTCTTTGGTGACTGACTTTGCCTTAAAATGAGGAAAAATTTAATTAAAACTTTTCTTTTTTTGATGGCATTTCTCTCTTTGTTTTTTTTTCCTTCTTCCACATGGACCCACTGTGCCAAGCAATGCATATACTGCTTCAGCCTTTTTCCTACTGCTGCCAACACCTATGGGGTTACTTCCTTCTTCTCTACAGGATATTTTAGGACCTTGCTTCTCTGTGACCTCTTTTATCCAGTTTGGATAAACTCAGTCCCTTGAGTCAAAATTCTTGGATGTAGGAAACAGAAAACACAACTACATGAGTCTGAGAAGCCAAGCTGAAAATAGGAAGAACGCTTGCCTGACTTACTTTACTTTCCAGTCTCTGGCAGGCTTGGAAATTTTCTAAGGGGATGATTCAAGAATTTTTAAGCAAATCCACTCACCAATAAGTCATGTACCAGTTCCATGTCTATTGAGATGCTTTCTGCCACATTTCCACTAGGAACTTCATACTATTTTGCATTTGAGGCTGTGGAAACAAGAAAGATGCTGAGAAATATTGAACTTCCCGCAGGAATGCAGATCATCTTACATCTGAGACAGTGTCTAGGTTCAGGCAAAATTTGTTTTGGCTCCATATACATACTGGAGACAATTGCACAATTAATGGTTATTGACTTCATGCATTCTGTACCCAAATTTTACCAAGGTAATGATATTGAACTCTGTACCTTGTGCTGAGCTTAGAAACTGGTTTCAGAGTCAATAGGATATGAGGATTTGGCAAAAAATAGATAAAGGAAAGTCAATACGATGACAGTCTGGGATTGAGAATTCCTGCGAGACAGTTAGACTGAATGGGTAGCCACACAGTCAAATGAAATTGTTGCCTCAACCAAATATATATATAGTTAAATATGTGCCTTGAGGACATATAGAAATAAAATTCAAAAGTAAGACAGAGTTTCTAAGCCGGTGGAAACGGGGAATAAGTAGTGCTGGTGCTTTGAATGAGTGGTTCAAGTCCAGGCAACATCCTAGCAACTGAAAAAGTATAATTTCTTAAAATAAGCTCAAGTAATCAATAAAGCTATCTGTCAGACTGCTGAAACAGAAAAAGTGGAGTTTGAAGGATGGAATGATAGAAGACTTTGAATCATATTTCTTTGTCAGTGAATGTGAATGAAGTTTCCCTACCAAATTAGATCTGAACACCTTGTTCAGGTGGCAGTAAGGCATTCAGGGGTGCTCTTTGTTTCCCTCAGTATCTTTGCCAGCAATTACCCTGTTTGCAAGCATTCTTGTGTGCATTTGACCAAAGATTGAGCAAGAGAGACCAAATTCAGAGGTTACAGTGCTTCCACCTAGGAGATGAGTGTCTGACTGCAACGAACACCTACGTGTCTGAGAATATAAGGTTAACAAGAGTCTAGAGTACCTGATCCCATGGTATCCTGGGACTAATAAATATTGAATTTAGATTCAGATTTCCTTAGGCTGAGGAGGGAATTAATTTGGGTTGTTCATTCAGACAGCTGAAGTGGCTTTACCACTATAGCTCCTGATAGAATTTTTTCCATCTGACTGCCTTTGACAAAACCTGGCCAAATTAATTAACAGTTTCTGAATAGGTATGGCGGGGTTTGTTTTTTGTTTGTTTCTTTCTTTGTTTTAATGGCTAAACTGTTTACCCTATTATGAGACTGGATATTAATGACTGATGTATTTGAGTCCTCCCATTACCTGGGTTAGTGAACTGCCCTCCTTGAAAGTACATATGTAGTTTTGATTTGGAAATAAAGATGTCATAATGAGGATGTTTTTCAGTTGAGAGTTGAGCTTCTTCCTGTTTTCAGTTATTTTGTGCCAATATCAGAGCACAAAAGAAATTTGGTGCTGAACTCCACAGTCAGATGCTGAACATTTGGGTAGATGCACCTGTAATCAAAGACCTGTAGAATTTGATTACTTCATATTTCTATCTGCAAATATCCTAAGTCCAGAAAGACAAATGGAAAGGAAGAGATTGGAACAAGAAAGAAATGAGACAACTGAAAAAAGGAAATAGTAAAAGAAAAAGCTAGATGAAAAAAATAATGCGATGAAGGAAAATTCTATGATGAAGAACGAGTCGAGAGCCTATGGGTAAGAATTAGAGGGCAGGCCAATACAGGTGACACTGTTGTGGGTGTTTACTATAGGCCACCTGTACAGGAAGAGGAACTTGGCGAGGCCTTCTACAGACAGCTGAAAATTGCCTCGCAGTCACAGGCCCTGGTGCTCATGGGGGACTTCAACCACCCTGATATTTGCTGGAAAAACAACATGGCCAGGCATGTACAGTCCAGGAGGTTCCTGCAGAGCATTGATGACAACTCTTTAATGCAGGTGGTGGAGGAGCCGACGAGGAGAGGAGCGACCCTGGACCTGATACTAACAAACAGAGAAGGACTGGTTGGAGATGTGAAGGTTGGGGGCAGCCTTGGTTGCAGTGACCATGACATGGTGGAGTTCAGGATCCAGCGTGGAAGAAGCAGGGCTACAAGTAAGATTAGAACCCTGGACTTCAAGAAAGCTAACTTTGCCCTCTTCAAAGACCTACTGGGAGGAATCCCTTGGGTTAGGGCTCTAGAAGGCAGGGGGGCCCAAGAGAGCTGGTTAATATTCAAGAAC
>VZSC01016134.1:94237-143101 GCA_013398225.1 Steatornis caripensis | reverse complement strand
CCCAGAGAGGTTGTGGAGTCTCCTTCTCTGGAGATATTCAAAACCCGCCTGGATGCATTCCTGTGCAACCTGCTCTAGGCTAACCTGCTTTAGCAGGGGGGTTGGACTAGATGATCTCTAGAGGTCCCTTCCAACCCCTACCATTCTATGATTCTATGATTCTATGCAGAGATATTAAAAAGTGACATAAGAAAAGCATCAGAAAGGAAGACTTCCCAAGCAATTTTTTTTTAATTGGAAAGTTTTGTCAACATGTAAGTGAAAAGTGAAACCATCAAGTGGCAAAACAATGGCAATCATAATTCACTCTCTCCAGTTCCCTACTTTTCTTAAGTAGTTTAATCAAATTGGTATGGCTAAAGCCAAAGGATTGTGTAGAGTCATGTTGTCCTGGTTTGAGCTGGGATAGAACCAATTTTCTTTTTAGTAATTCTAGTTTTCAGTTAAGTCTCCTCTAAAAGACTGCACTCTGAAACTAACAGCGTATTTTTCAGACAGTGGCTGCTTCTAGGAGGGATAATGCTCGATGGATGTAGTTAGTGCTGGAGTAGCAGTACAAATGGTTNAATGGCAATCATAATTCACTCTCTCCAGTTCCCTACTTTTCTTAAGTAGTTTAATCAAATTGGTATGGCTAAAGCCAAAGGATTGTGTAGAGTCATGTTGTCCTGGTTTGAGCTGGGATAGAACCAATTTTCTTTTTAGTAATTCTAGTTTTCAGTTAAGTCTCCTCTAAAAGACTGCACTCTGAAACTAACAGCGTATTTTTCAGACAGTGGCTGCTTCTAGGAGGGATAATGCTCGATGGATGTAGTTAGTGCTGGAGTAGCAGTACAAATGGTTTGCAGAAAAGCTCTTGCTTATACTTATTCCTATGGAAAGCAAGGTCACTGCTTGATTGTGCTAAACTTCTTATGTGCCAGAAAGGGAAGGGCGGAGAAGGGATGACATCTGTGACCCTCCTGCAGGGAGGAGCAGGTTGGACATGTGACCCAAACCTGACCAAAGGAAGTGTTCCATCCCATACATATCATACTCAGTGTAGAGCTGAGGAATCATGACTGTCAAGCCCTCTTCTTCCATGGCTGGCATCCAAGGAGGTTTCTGTCCAATTATTCTGCCTTCAATCCTGATCTGTGCATTCCTGAATCCAATTCCTGCCTGCTGCTGAGTACAGTCCGGGACTTTCCCAGGGCGTTCCCTGCAGGGTTCGGGTGACATGATCATCATCAGGGGGGTTCGATGTTGGTTTTGTATATAGTTGTATATATTTCATTATTTTTTCTATTATTATTATACCTTGTTATTATTGTTACATTAAAGCTGTTTTAACTTTTCCAACCCATAAGCCTCTTTCCCTTTTATCTTTCCCTTCCCCACTGTCCACAGTATAGACTGTTTTATTAATACTCTAGCCCAAAACACGCAGAAGGTGCTGGAACCATATTAGAAAACGATCTGGAAAGAAATTCATTGTGGTTCAGGAATGTATACTGAGTTTATGACGGGTAAGTATGATATTAGAAGGCTTTATCCTGAAGGCATAAAATGGTAGCCATGAAATGTTCTTTAAATGACAAATTATGATCTGATGTCTATTGTAGCACTTTTTATAAGAAAGGTTGTACCTCCTACAGTGGTGGTACTCGATTTGTTTAATAATTGGACAGCTCTAACAGCGGAAGGTTTCTATCTTTAATGTAAAAAACATGTGCTTGGAGCATGTGCCTGAGTCAGATCAGGGATCTGTTCATAATCACTTGGGAAATATTTTACAGAAAGAGAGAAGTAATTCTAGACTAAAAAGCAGGTTTCACTGGAGCAACAGGCATTTATGTAATGCACTGTGTCTTGTCATAGTTCTGCAGAGCCATTCACTGCCAATTGTAAGCTGCTTTGCAAGGGTTCCTGTTATGTGCAGTTATACTCGTAGCAGAGTACTGCATGGTGTTTAAACCAGGTCTGTGATTTACTCAACCTGGCAGGTGATCCCTGTTTACTGCATCCATGTGCTGTTCTTCTTGGCTCATTTATTAGGAAATACTTCTGGGCTGCGACAGATTTCATTCTGGACTGACTCTTTACAGAGTGGCCTTTTGAAAGCAGAAGAGAAGGCTTCTCTAGGGTGCAAGCTGCAGAAAGCAGGTGCTAGATATTTGTATTTTGATAAGCTTAGAAGTGCAGTTTTTTTCCATCAGTTTGTAAAAGGATAACTGGGACTTCCCTGATCTTGTAGGTGTAAATGAGACCTTAGGTTTAACTGTTTGCTGGTTCATGTTTCTCTTCTGAATCTATTGTCTCTTGTTCTGGTTCCGTTCTTTGAGAGTACATTGTATTTATCATACTCTAATTCAGTTTCCAGTGAAGTATCAAATGTAAAGATATGGTGAAATAAGACTGAAATGACCTTTATGCAGCACCTGAATTCCGGTAGGACACAACGTACTGTTTCTGCTGCCTGCCCTTTTCTCTTGTGTTGCCTGAGATAAGCCAGTGTCGTTTTCATGGAGGTAGCAGTACTGTGAACATGCATATTGTTGGCTCTGAACAAGAAATGGTGATGTCAGTACTGATTTGTGGTAGGCTGATAACTTGAAAAAGAAAAGCACACTCCCAGAATTCAAAGAGAAATATCATTGTCACAAAGGTTCGGGCTGTAGATTTCAGGCTCTGTTAGGGAAAATTGTTTATATTCAAGGGCTGATGTGGACAGCTGTGCTTCTTACTAAAGAACTGTGATGCCATGAAATGAAGTCTCTCTTTATGTTTTTTTGCCTGTAGGTCTGCTCAGAAAAAATATTTGTAAGGAATAACTGATGACTGACTTTTCTACAAAAATTAGTAAGCAAATACAGCTGACAGTAAACAGCTGATTTCAGACTGTCAGATGTCTGATTTGGTATTTTCAGTGCTGGATTGTGCTGCTGCCACCTTCTTTAGTTGTCCTTTTCCATACATGACTGTGGATGAGCTACTATTTCACCCGTGGTGGCATTTCCTCATTCTCTTTTGGGGCAAACAACAGAGAATTTGGCATCACCCCACTACCAATTTCTAGACGGAAAGAACTGAATTAACTTGCTGAAATCTCAGCTATGGTAATCTGCTTCCTCAGGAAGACTGGACACGTAATTGTTTCTTCTTTTACAATTTCATGAAGATCACTGCAGATAGCTCTCTGGGCACTGTTGCAGTCTGATTATCTCAGAGCTTTCTGAACTTTCCATCTGTCTGCTTAACTTCAGGATGCACTGAATTCTTCATTTAAACCAAAGACTGTTTTTGAGGTCTATTTGCTTTATTTCTTTGCAAAATGTTGCAACATCTTTAGCCTTTGTGTATGTTTGGCATTTGTACGTTTGTACATTACTCCTTTCTGTTCTGCTTTTTTAATATCTGTAACTACACCAGATGTGAGATGTGCTTTTAGAGGAAGTATATGAAAAAATCTTCTGTTTCTGCAACACTCAGCGTGTGCACAGCCTGCTAGACTCATCGCTCCCCACCCCTATGCTGCTGGTGTTATTAGCATATTGCATATTTTAAGTCCCAAGAAGTGCTAACCGAGGAAAGAAAACATCCTATGTGACAAACTTTAAATGTTATGCCCTAATTTCTCTATAATGTATTATCTTGGTTTTCCAGCATTGGATGAGAGGGTAGAACTAGCTCTAGAACTGCAACAGCGTGTGTTTTGAACCACCCACAATCCTTTTACGTTGTTTATTTTTTTGTTCTATTTTAAGTTCCTAGTGGAACTGTACTCTCCAACTCCCACTCATGTTTCACATGTGCTTACGTGTGGAGGTAAGTCTCCCACTGAGTGACATGTCTTCATGAGATCTTTCTAAATGAACAAAGAAATGATGTAACAGAGAGAATATCATATAAAGGAGGAGTTAATGATTTTTGTTGCACCTGTTTTTCTGGTGATGACTCAGGAGCAATTGAGAGACCAGAATGTCCCAGAGTGCAAAAATCCTGAGATTAGTATAAGCAGTCTTTTACTGAACTTTTTCAGTTAGAATTTTCATTTTTCTTCCTTAGACATCTGAAGAGTCTTTTAATCAATACACACTTCATTTTTTCTTTATAAAGAATGTAATACTCAAAGGGGTAGAGGGGCATGGTGGAAGGGACAAAACTCCAGCCTGTACTTGCTTAGGATAAAGATGTATTTCTAGTTAATAGAAGGCGAGATTTTTTTCTCTGATGATATTTGGGGCTGCTTATTGACTTTCACCTCAAAACGATTTTGAGATACCAGGATTGAATCCCATCAACTAATAATAATAATAAAAAAATGCAGAACTGTAACCTGTAGGGAAGGACAGTTAGATTTTTGTTTGCTTGTTTGTTTGTTTTTCTTTTTTTTTCTTTTTTTTATGAAGTGGTATAGCAGGCAGCATTGCTAAACTTGGAAGTCATTCAGGAAAAGGAGGCTTGATAATCTGTAAAGGTCTAAAGAATATTTTTAAAATACACGATAGAGGCAAGTGGCTCCTTCACCTTAAAAAAACAACTGTTTGGGAAAGTATTTGTAAACATAGTTGAATAAACAGGGGAAAGGATGAAATACTTAATCCAGCAACAGTTACGGCTGTTGGTTAGCAAGGGGGGAAAAGTTCCCTGACCTTATCAGCAGTAATATTCTGAAACAGCCTTACAACAAGAATTGTAGATGTGAAAGACTTATGCTCCTCTAAGGACAGATCCTATTTATATAGTAAGGGCATTATGCACACAGCCTAGAAACCACTGGATGCTTCAGTCACCACGTCCTGTTCCCTGTCATGTCAGCGAAGAGATGCATCACTGAGTTACTGGAGATATTCATGCATTTATCCTCAAACGGCCAGTAAAGGATCAGATGGGTTTTTGGATTCCCTTCTCAAAAATGGAGGAAATGACACTGGAAAGTTTGCTTAAATCTGGCTGCTGAGGCTTTTCCAAGCATTAAGCCTAGTGAAAACCAGTGCTAACCAGATGTGCAAATTTGAAGGGGCTCCATAATTAGGCTGTGACCGCTTCAGTCACCAGCTGGTCTGCAAAGACAGACAGCAGTTTTGTAAATCATGGTTTCCCAACGTATACAAGAAAGTGTCTGTTCCTGGAATAGCTGTTCTTAGATCTTTTTATTGGGGAGGAAATTTTGTTTATTTGTTTTTACTTTGTGATCAATGAGTTTTTATAGAAATAGTAGGATTCTTAAATAATTTTGTCTGAATGACTTTGGATTGGTGCTCTTCAGTCCCTTGGGAACAATTTTGTTTAATCAGATTGAAAATGACACCAAATGCCTGCAGCTCATTCCATGCCGTAGTCAAGAGTCCTTATTACTCAATTACATGCTTTTACATTCATTTTATGTTAATTCTCCTTCTTCCATCCGCCACACATCGGCCTCCACTCATTTCTGGGTTTTTTTTAAGAGCTTCAGATATCCTGCTTGGAATTTCTCTGGCAGATTTCACAGACTCACAGAATGGTAGGGTTTGGAAGGGACCTCTGGAGATCATCTAGTCCAACCCCTCTGCGAAAGCAAGTGCCTCCAGAACACGTTGCACAGGAAGGAGTCCAGGCAGGTTTTTAATATCTCCAGAGAAGGAGACTCCACAGCCTCTCTGGGCAGCCTGTGCCAGGGCTCTGTCACCCTCACAGTAGAGAAGTTCTTCCTCATGTTCAGATGGAACTGCCTGTGCTCCAGGTTGCGCCTGTTGCCCCTCATCCTGTCACTGGGCACTATTGAAAAGAGCCTGGCCCTGTGCTCTTGACACCCACCCTTTAGATATTTATAAGCATTTATGAGATCCCCTCTCAGTCTTCTCTTCTCCAAGATAAACAGATCCAGGTCTTTCAGCCCTTTCCTCATAGGAGAGATACTGCAGTCCCCTCATCATCTTTGTTGCCCTCTGCTGGACTCTCGCCAGCGGTTCCCCATCTTTCTTGAACTGGGGAGCCCAGAACTGGACACAGCACTCCAGATGTGGCCTTCCCAGGGCAGAATACAGCGGGAGGATCACCTCCCTCCACCTGCTGGCCACACTCTTCTTAATGCACCCCAGGATGCCATTGGCCTTCCTGGCCACAAGGGCCCATTGCTGGCTCATGGTGAACCTGATGTCCACCAGCACTCCCGGAGCTGAAGATTTGTGGCATTAAAATCCATTTCTTTTATAGGTGGCTTTTCTTCAGTTCAATTGTGTGACTTCATGGTAGGTCACCACTTTAATTGTACAAACTAAGGCAAACTACTTAATCAAATTCCAGTCTTAAAAACTGAGGCATCTACAGCCATGAAGATTGTAATTATTCCATCAACAGGTCTAGTTTCCCTCTATGGGCTTCTGCAAGTAGAATCCTGCTAATTACTAACTTCTTGTGGCTTGAAGGTTTGGGGTTTGGCTTATTTCCAGCTGTCAGCTGCGATATCTGTGTACTCAGTGATGGTTCATCGCACTTTTTTTTTTTTCCTCCTTTAAGGTACAAGTATTTCTCATTGCTGAACAAAGAAATTTGGGTTGGAAATAGTAAAAATACGGTATTTTATTTTCCATACATAGCTATAAAAATCTTGTGTTGTAGTCATGTGCCCTCCTTCTTTTATAATACACTAGACAAAAAAAAAAAAAATCACAGCACCTGTATAGGTTTGAAAAAGGGTCTTTGCTTTTGAGTATTAANGATTGAAAATGACACCAAATGCCTGCAGCTCATTCCATGCCGTAGTCAAGAGTCCTTATTACTCAATTACATGCTTTTACATTCATTTTATGTTAATTCTCCTTCTTCCATCCGCCACACATCGGCCTCCACTCATTTCTGGGTTTTTTTTAAGAGCTTCAGATATCCTGCTTGGAATTTCTCTGGCAGATTTCACAGACTCACAGAATGGTAGGGTTTGGAAGGGACCTCTGGAGATCATCTAGTCCAACCCCTCTGCGAAAGCAAGTGCCTCCAGAACACGTTGCACAGGAAGGAGTCCAGGCAGGTTTTTAATATCTCCAGAGAAGGAGACTCCACAGCCTCTCTGGGCAGCCTGTGCCAGGGCTCTGTCACCCTCACAGTAGAGAAGTTCTTCCTCATGTTCAGATGGAACTGC
This sequence comes from Steatornis caripensis, assembly GCA_013398225.1. Lineage (NCBI taxonomy): Eukaryota > Metazoa > Chordata > Aves > Caprimulgiformes > Steatornithidae > Steatornis > Steatornis caripensis. The sequence goes on along the minus strand of VZSC01016134.1, from coordinate 135,999 downwards.
CTGTGCTCCAGGTTGCGCCTGTTGCCCCTCATCCTGTCACTGGGCACTATTGAAAAGAGCCTGGCCCTGTGCTCTTGACACCCACCCTTTAGATATTTATAAGCATTTATGAGATCCCCTCTCAGTCTTCTCTTCTCCAAGATAAACAGATCCAGGTCTTTCAGCCCTTTCCTCATAGGAGAGATACTGCAGTCCCCTCATCATCTTTGTTGCCCTCTGCTGGACTCTCGCCAGCGGTTCCCCATCTTTCTTGAACTGGGGAGCCCAGAACTGGACACAGCACTCCAGATGTGGCCTTCCCAGGGCAGAATACAGCGGGAGGATCACCTCCCTCCACCTGCTGGCCACACTCTTCTTAATGCACCCCAGGATGCCATTGGCCTTCCTGGCCACAAGGGCCCATTGCTGGCTCATGGTGAACCTGATGTCCACCAGCACTCCCGGAGCTGAAGATTTGTGGCATTAAAATCCATTTCTTTTATAGGTGGCTTTTCTTCAGTTCAATTGTGTGACTTCATGGTAGGTCACCACTTTAATTGTACAAACTAAGGCAAACTACTTAATCAAATTCCAGTCTTAAAAACTGAGGCATCTACAGCCATGAAGATTGTAATTATTCCATCAACAGGTCTAGTTTCCCTCTATGGGCTTCTGCAAGTAGAATCCTGCTAATTACTAACTTCTTGTGGCTTGAAGGGTTGGGGTTTGGCTTATTTCCAGCTGTCAGCTGCGATATCTGTGTACTCAGTGATGGTTCATCGCACTTTTTTTTTTTTCCTCCTTTAAGGTACAAGTATTTCTCATTGCTGAACAAAGAAATTTGGGTTGGAAATAGTAAAAATACGGTATTTTATTTTCCATACATAGCTATAAAAATCTTGTGTTGTAGTCATGTGCCCTCCTTCTTTTATAATACACTAGACAAAAAAAAAAAAAATCACAGCACCTGTATAGGTTTGAAAAAGGGTCTTTGCTTTTGAGTATTAACCTTTTTCATTGACTGTGCTCCAGTCTTTGCATTTATTCCAAAACGAGGGATCCTTGAAATCTCCCTCACAATATACATGAGCATTGGTTTTGGGGTGTTTTTTAAATCTTTTCCTTAAAATTGCTTCTTTTCTAAGGCTTTTCCTGCACCATTTTTCATTTAGCAAACGTCATCAGGCTAGATAGTCTGAAATCTAAATAATCTCTGATATTGCTAAGATATTATACAATACTTGCCTTGCTCCTGTTGGTTTTTTTCCATTCCTGTCCTCCTCTGCTTCTTGTATGTGTACATAGGCTATTTAAACTGCATTCTTAGAGTAAGAAATCTCTTTTTTATAACTATTCATGAATCCTTGTGTTCTGTTGGTGCTATGTAAACTTTACATTGTACCAATATCTAGCCATAATAAAAATCATCTGGAGTGAATATGGAAAATAACTTTGGAAATAACAATTTCAACCTTTTTTTCTTTTCTTTTTCTTACAGTTCATTCTGCTTTTATTCCACTTTACTCATTTACCTAAGAGAAAGTTGTTCTGATGTCTATAATATCACGAAAAATCCCTAATGGAATTGTCTAGGGCTTTGTATAAGCAAGTGTATATCTTTAAAAGACTTTACAGAAATTCATGACCATAAGTATACACTAGAGTTCATTTTTTGAATAAATTCAAAGTTATCAGTTATGTGGACTCTAAAATTCAGTTGCAAGTGATCAAAGCAGAGTGGTAAGAAACAGTGCTTGCAGCTCATGAGGTCTAGCCAGGATGTTTTAAAGAATGTATGCTCTCTCATGTATAGAAAAAAAAATTGCTTTTTGACTATTCATGGAAATTTTTTTTGTGCTGCTAGTTGTGACCTGCAGATAATCTTGTTCCTTACTCCTTAATATGTAATTTTTACTTCCTTTTCTTAAGTCAAACATCACATTACGTAGACCAGTTCAACAAGTGCCAGCTTACCTGACTTTTTCTGAGCTTACCTCTATAAATTACCTTATATTCACCTTCAGATCCTGTCCATTCGTGTAACTCCCCTCTCCTTAAACAAAAGACTTTAAGTAGTCAGAGAAAATTCTTTGCTGAACTTCCTCACACGTCTTTCCAGCAAGTTTATCTAAATAATTCATCTGTGAGCATCCAATAGCCTAATCAGATACCTTTGCAAAATCTCCCCCATTGATTAACCTCACGTGATGCAACACTGTTCACCCTAACATAAACATAACATTTTAATTTGAAATCTACCCATAGTCATAAAAGGTCCATGTCAGACGCTTTCTCATATTCCCTGAGAAGTGGCTTCTGGTGATGCCCTTTCTAAAGCACACCCACTTTTACACTTTGCTTTCTGCAGTCTCGCTTTAGGGGCTAATGATACAGTACTTTTGAAGAATATTCAAAAGATCCTCTTTTGCAGCCTCTTTACTTTGGCTGTAGGTCTCACTGGTTGTCCCTGGTTTACTGCTGAAAGTAGATTGATGTGCCATTAAAAGTAGCTGAATAATTTACATGCACTAATAATGTATAAGCAGCCATCTTAGGGAGAACTCTGAAACAGGAGAGAGATGGCTTTTTTGGTGGGGAAAAAACAAAACCAAGCTGGCACTACCACCACCACAGCAACAAACTAACTAAACAAAAAAACCCAGAATTTTGCACACCTATAGACAACAATAAGCTGCACATTCCCAGTGCAGTCTGTTACAGATTACATGGCTTCAAACTGGCTGTTCTCTCCCTGCACTTCCAGCCATACTCTTCCAAAAATAAAATGTGGATATGCACATCTAATCAGAATACTTCTTTTAAGAGTGTGGTATTATAAAAAAAAAAATTATTTTGATGACAGTTCATACCAATAAAATAGGTACATTGATGTCCTGTCAGCTGATTAAGTGTTTTTGTTTAAATATTGGGCGATTGGCTACTTTCTCATCTTATATAGTAAAATGATCCATTACTTCCTAGTAATTCCTGTATCGGAAGTAGAAGGCAAGCTTGCATTTTAGACTATTTTGAAGGCCAGACTTCCACTGTGTTGAAGCTAATATTCAAAATGTTATTTTTGTTTGAACTAATTTTCACAAAATACGTTACCCCATGAGAGTCTGTCTCACACTCTACTTCTGCAATTTATTTCTATAGCAATATTGATAATTAATTAGATACGGTTGAAAACCTGACAGGGAAGAAGTTAAGGGGGGCTCTGCAGTTTCTTTTTCAATTGTGCTGTCTATTACTGAGCTTTTAAAACTGGAATTAAATGTAATTTGAAGAGTTCATCACATTGTAAATTTTGACCAAGGCCTCTAGCTGTTTGATTGTGCCAAATTGTTCCTTTGTTCAAATGATCTACTTTTAACCAAACGTTCTTCTGTTAACATGTCTGTTCTGTTCAGTTAGCATGTGAAAGAGCAATGTATAGAGTTGAAAAATGTGATGAGAGAAGGTAGTTTCCCTTTACTTTTTTTTCAAACAATCTAAGTATGGGAAAATATTCTGGTATCTCAGCTTATTAACAGACAAATGTTCCCTGTCCCAGCCGCTGCATATTGTACAGGTTTGTGGCTAAATGCCACGGTGAGCTGCAGTGCTCACAGAGAGCTCTCAACACCTGAATGACATTCTTGCCTTGCTGAAGCAAGAGTCCTAACTGGGCACCAACTTATTTGAAGCTGAGACATCACTGGGGCTCTGTGTGTGTAGTTTGCATGGGTTTTGAGGTAGCAGTAAAATTAGAGAGGGGTTATTTTGAAAATCAGCTGGTTCTTGGCATCTCTGTGCATTCACAGGAAGCCTACAGGAAGAAACATATGTGCACAGCCTGCACGAGAGCGGTGTCGTACGGGCTGTCCTTGGTGGGCTGAGGAGATCTTGTGTCCGCAGGCAGCAGGCATGTAACCAAAGGAGGGGAGCTGCAGCTAGTGTTACATAAGCAAATCCTTAAATAGGAAGGAACTGCTGCAATGGCTCCTGCTTTCTTCTCTCTGGTCACATTGTTAACAGGGGAAAGGAGGTGTTGCCAGAACATCACTGGATCATGTTAGCGCAGAACACAGAGGCAAGAGACTCTAGAGAGCAGCCGTGCATCAGAGGGAGCAGGGTGGTCCCCTACCTCCTCTCCTGGCAGCAGCATTGAGCATTCTTCCTAAAAATCAGGCCAGCACAACTTATTTAAGATGAGAAATCATTATGTGCAAGACGAAGCGTACGTCTGTTAACTACTCCCAAAAGTATTTCTGTCAAGAATCATCAAATTTCCATGTTTCGCAAATGTTATTTTTCTTACCAGCCTTAAGCAACTAGTGATATGCAGCCTTGAAGTATAAAGAATAAAATGCTACAGAACCTTTTGCAGACTTTTTACACCATTTACTTAGGGAATCCCACTTTTGGCTTTTTTTTTTTTTTGCTTTGCAGGGTTTTTGATGTGAATTATACAGAATTCATGTATCACTTTGGCTTCTGTTCTTGAGTACTTGGTAACATTTCTCTATTCTTATTAAACATTATCTTGAAAACTGTTTTCTGAATTTCTTCTGCATTCCTGAGTCATTTAGAATTCCAGGCAAATGTGGCAACTCTAATATGCGTCAGGGTAATGAAACTTCCCACAATGTTTTGATGAGATGTCAAACTTCACTTGTTAGTTGTAAGTCTTTAGTATGATAATTAGTGGGCCCACTAACATAAACGAGCAAAGGTTTTGTGGTTTTTCCTTAGTGCACCATCTGAGAGAGGGCATGATATGGAAAACGAAGAGAGCAGGGAGGCCAAAAAATTGTAAAAGAATAGGAAACTCTTGTTTGGAATATAGCCTTTTATAACATGCAGAAAATCAGTGGTCTTCATCCAATTTAAAATAATCACTTTGGATGCTTGTGTACATGAAGGTGAATCCATAAAGCCTCTAGGTGTTTCAGAGAGGAAAGCAGAAGAAGCTGACAGAGCCAAACCTAGATGCTGGTTGAGGAAAGAGGAGAGCAGGAAATGGTATTTCAGTCCCTCAGCAGAGTTTGCATTGCTTCTAGTATTTTGAGATCACCATTACTCTGACTAGGTAGGTCCTTCTTGTGGCCCAGTGAGAGACAGACATATGCATACCCTATACAGACCACTCTGATTCCTTCATTGCTATAGCTTGCAAGCTTTGCGTCCTTCTCCCTTATCCTCAAACCTGCTCAAGGTTAGCATACTATACAGCATATTTCGTTTTGTCTTTCTAGTTATGTTTTCTAGCAAATAGCCTATCTACACTTTTAACTTCAGCTGTTAAAACTACTGCCAATTCAGCAGGCAAAACTGCAGTATATCGTCTTAACCAATGCTGACACCAAAAGTAAGGAAGTTTTGATTTTTTTTGCTGAAAGGACCTATCCCTAATACTCTAAACTGATAGATACGGATCTAAGTACGGACTTTTGAAGAAATTTGCCAGGATAATTACTGCACAAGAGCACTTTGGAAAACTATAATATGATATAGAAAATAGGTTCAATTATTAATTTTGAATACTGTGTGACCTATAAATTGATTTTCAAACCTCCAAAGAACCAACAAATAAGTCAATATTAACAAATATTTAGTATACAACAGTTATTTAGAATTCAGGGCTTACTCATTAACATATTTAACAATGCTATAACAATACCAGGCAAAATCCATGCAGTAGAATTTAAAGAGACCTGCTATCACAGGCATTTATTGATACAGTACAACTGTAAGTGGGATGCACTCAGAAACAAATGGCATAGACCATGCCTCACTGAAGATAAGGGATTCTTAGTGCTTTTACTGCAAGACTCTAATCTTAATTCAAAAAGCTTTTATTTAGAGCATCTGAGGCAGCTGGCAATTATGTATATTTAATATTTAATTGTAAATAAAGTTTTTTGTACGTAGAAATTAAACACATTTTATCACAGCCCTGAACAGTATGCAAAGGATGTAGTATGTGTAATACTAATGAAAAATGAACATTAAAGATTTAACTTTCCTGGTGATAAAAGTACTTTTAAGAAAAGTTGGGGGAAGTGGCATGATTTCAGCAAAATAGACTGCCTTCTATAGAAAGAAAATAGCGAAGTTATGAACAAAAAAATTTTATAGAGAAAAATAAAAAGCAAATCAAAAAGACCAGTACAAAGGCAATCTTTATCAAAAGCTGTAATTTCCCTCCAAAAAGGCTTTTTGTTCTCTAAGATTTAGAGGTACAGTTACTAGTCTAAGGGTTATTCAATAATTTCTTATTTAAACTTTTTTCGTGATAAAAAATCCGTAGTGTAAGATCTTGTACTGAATAAACTATGTTAAGAAGTCAATATTTAAAAGCATACTGCATTATATTTGCTATGCATATTGCATTGTATTAAGTTGAGATTTAATAAAATGAAAGCATAATCAATTTTATCAAAAATTATTCTAAAAATAGTTACATTGAACATAACTTTTTTTTCTGAGAGGAATGAAAGAAAAAACTGGCTTTGTGTCAAGGAAATTATTCCATTAGACTTGAGATGAAATATGTTATTGCTGGCTATAGAAAGACAAAGCAAAGTAAAGGCTGAGTCCACCCCTCTTGTCTCTCTGCTGGTTAGATTATTTATTCAGGACATGGGAAAGAAAAGTCAACATTATTTTAGTTTGTCTAAATAATTAAATGCTTCTTGGAGTCAGAAGTGTAATTCTGGTGTCCCATTACTATCCCCCTTGAAAACTGTCCAAAGTTTCAGAAAACAATTTGGATTACTATTATCTGTTTCAGCAGGTCAAATTTTATACCAGAGAAATAGACGCGTTTGCTCTTTAGCGTATTTTATTTGAGGTATCGAGGTCAGAGAACTTTTTCCCAAAATTTTAGTCCATGATTAACAAAGTACTAAACACTAAGGGCATTTAAGAGGGAAAATACTAGACTGCTGGTGAAAGTACTCTCCGGGCTTTAGCAGCACTGGATTTCCATTCTCTACATCAACCAATCTTTGCATATACAGAGAGGAGTCATGTCAGCTGGACACAAAGGGAAAACCCTGCTCCTAAACCCAATGGTGGTTAGCAGTTCTTCTCTGGAAGGTGGGAAATGTAATTCACCAAATTCACCTGCAGTCTGCATTTCCCTTTTGAGTAAGTATCATGAGCAGGCTCAAAAGTTGCTGAAGAAAACACTTTTGCTATAGAACAGAGTTCATAAACCCTCAATATCTATTTTTCTCTGTGTCTACCACCACCTCTTGCTTTTTCACTGTTTTTGGGAATTACCAGCTGCCTCAGATGCTCTAAATAAGCTTTTAAGCATTGTATCCCATCATTCCACGAAGAATATGTTGATCACATTAGGTATTTTATGTTCTATTTTTATAGGGTTTTTAAGGATATGTTAATATGTATTTTTCTTGACATATATGAAGTCACCACAGGGACATATACAGAAAATTGAAAATTTTCTTAATTACAGAACTAGTTTATAATATGTTAGTTCAAAATTGGTGTAGCCCTAAGTTAGCCAGGGAATTACCTAAATCATTAATTACTGATTAACTAACGGGGAAGATCACAGATAACGAGTGGATCACTACAGAACAATGGTGTGTGAGGTTTCCTTAGGTGTAATCCCCCTTACACCAGAAGGCTAAGCAGATTTGAATGTCTTATACCAGAATATACTGTTTACTCAGAGTTTGCTTCAGTGAAAATTCAGAGAAAAAGGAAAATTCAGAGAAAAAGGAAAATTCAAAACTGAATTTTATATTCTTCAGATATTGTATTTGAAATATAAATATTTTTACAGTTTATTACACAGAAATCCATGAACCTTTCTACTCCAATTGGTTTGGCAATCTTGCCTCGGGCTCATTAACACCATAGCAGGATTTTAGATTCTGAGGTCTGTATTTCTGCCATCCAATCACAACAGCAATGATATGACATATTGCATGTATCTGCAAACTGCAAGAGCAGTTGTTCAGGTAATACTGACTCACTTGCAACGCCTTTTTCACAAAATTCTCCTTTATATGGTAATCCTGTCTTGTAAGGAGAGGTCCCACTTTGTCTTGTCGATGTGTTTATTGAAGAAGTTAATCTTGTCCTGAAATTATTTGGAAAATGTAGGTACTAAAGTGCATGCTTTAAATAATTTATTTCTGTAATCTTATTTGTCCAGAAAAAAACATTTCCTTTCAAATTTTTTCAAGGTTTCCACACAGAGCACTCACTTCCTGACAAATCAGTTATAACAGCCTGTGCTTCTTTGTGAGAAATACTGATCTACTTACTTCTTTTGCACTATACCTTAAAGTGGATGGAGTTCTGTAATACAGGTTTCACATGTATGTTCATTTCTCACTGAGAAATTTCATACACTTTTTTCTGTTTCTGTGTAACATCAGCTGTGCTACATACAGTGAAAGCTGTAGTGTGGGGCATGCAAAGGAATAACTGCAGTATTTAATCTATTACTGGAAGCGTATTCCGTTACCCCTACTTCTCACAAAACTGTTGGTTTACTTTCCTAATGTAGGAAAGTTTGAGCTCCTTAAAATTCAAAACCACACATCTGAAACTAGTGCAGTAGAGCGTCTCTCATTCTTAACTGGTTGGTTGCAAGGAGTGCTGTGAGCAAGCGTATCTCAGTGTGTATGCGGATCAAGTAGTGCATTCTGGCGAATAAGGGTTTCTGCATGGGTGTAAGAAATCTTTCCTATTTCCATACAGAGATTTTTATCCCTATCCTAACATCTTCATATTGTAATTCCATAAGAGTCTAAGTAAATTCTGAAATAGCTTTTCACTGAAAAAAATATTTCTTTACATGAGTGCTTGTGGTGGGTTGACCCCAGCTGGATGCCAGGTGCCGATCAAAGCCACTCTATCACTCCCCCTCCTCAACCGTACAAGGGGGATAGAAATAGGACAAAAGGCTCGTGGGCCAAGATGAGGACAGGGAGGGTTCACTCACCAATTACTGTCACAGGTAAAACATACTGGACTTGAGAAAATTAATTTTAATTTATTAACAATCAAATCAGAGTAGGGCAATGAGAAATAAACCCAAATCTTAAAATAGGTTACTCCTTCCCTCACTTCTTCCTGGGCTCAATTTCACTTCCAAATGCTCTCCCTCCCCTCCCCACACAGCACAGGGGGACAGGGAATGGGAGTTGTGGTCAGTTCATCCCACGCTGTCTCTGCTGCTCCTTCCTCCTCACCCTCTTTCTGTGCTCCAGCGTGGGGGCCCTCTCATAGCAGACAGCCATCCACGAACTGCTCCAGCGTGGGTCCTGTGTGGGGTCACAAGCCCTGCCAGCAAACCTCCTCCAGCTTGGGCTCCTCTCCCCACGAGACCACAGGTCCTGCCAGGAGCCTGCTTCAGCACAGGCTTCCCACAGAGTCACAGCCCACTTCGGCCATCCACTTGCCCCAGCGTGCATGGGGTCCTCCACGGGCTGCAGGTGGAGATCTGCCCCACCATGGACCTCCATGGGCTGCAGATGCACAGCCTGCCTCACCATGGTCTGCACCACGGGCTGCAGGGGAATCTCTGCTCCGACACCTGGAGCACCTCCTCCCCTCCTTTTCCACCAACCTTGGTGTCTGTAGTGCTGTTCCTCTCACACATTCTCACTGCTCTCTCTCCGGCTGCTGTTGTGCAGCAGGTTTTTTTGCCTTCTTAAATACGTTATCCCAGAAAAGGTACCACCATTACTAATGTGCTCAGCCTTGGCCACCAGCAGGTCTTGGAGCCCGTTGGCATTGGCTCTATCAGACATAGGGGAAGCTTCTGGCCTCTTCTCACAGAAGCCACCCTTGTAGCCCGCTGCTACCAAAACCTTGCCACGCAAACCAGATAAAGTGCTGCTGAATTATTTTGTTTTTGCAAATACATTTTTGAGTTTATCAAGTATTATTCAAATATTGATCACTAATATGGTGCTTAGTTTGCACTTGCACCTGATATAGGTTGTTGTTCATATGGAAGTAAAATCGAATATTTTGATGATATTTATATAGTTTTGGTATTACAGGTTCCCGAGGAGTTAGTCTCTTGGACGCAGTTGGTACTTCTCTGTCTATAGTCAGTACAGGAAAGCTCAAAATCAGGCACTTATATGTAAGCGTAAAAACCTTTGTAAAGTTTTTGTGCAGTAATATTTCTTTGAAAATTTTGAAAATTAGTTATGAACCTGGTTCTGTAGAAGAACACTAAAGCCAAAAAATATACTGTTTCAACAGAGAAACAGATCATACATAGCTGAGTGGTGGTTTGTACAGAAAGTTGTGAAAAAAGAGTAGGCAACTTTTGTGGTGGTTATATTGCAAGGGGAGAATACTGAAAGAAAAGGAAAAGCTGCACTTTTCCAGAAAAAAAAATATGTCGTACTCTTAACACTCTTCAAGTGCTAAGAGTATTGCCAAGGAGCAGACCAGCTATGTAAGATGTTAAATCTGAGACAGCAAGGGACATAGGTTGAAAGTGATGCATCATTTAAAAAATCACCAAGTGGTAGCATAGAACTGTCTTAGAAACCAGCTTTGTTGTTTCAGTAAGTTCAAGATGCAAGACTCTAGTCCAGCTACCATAAACAGGGTCATGCAACACCTCTCAATGCTATAATATTGTGTTTTGACTTACCATTATACCCTCAAAGCACAGTAGTTTTGATGCTTTCTGAGAAAAATCCAGTGTGTTGTCTGCAATGAAGCATCAAGGGAGAGAGCGCAAGAAGATAATAAGGACTGGGCAAATGCTCTTGGTGTCTCATAGGTGACTGTGTGGGGACAGAGAATTGCAGAATGGATGTTGTTTCTTCTCAAAATTTCTGGCAAGTGCAGGCTATGATTAGGTAACAAATTACAGTTTTCCTGTTGTGCAGAAATGCCTATCGGTTTTGGATTGTCTTTGAATCAGACTAAGCACTGTGTAAGCAAGGCCAAACTACAGGTCCTTATCCAGAAGTAACTGTTGGTAAGAAGTGAGCTAATTTCTACTTATCAAGTATATTGCTTTATTTCACTGTTTAATATCTCAAATTTTTCTAGCATACTAACTGCTTTAATTACCATGTAACAACCATAAATGCATGATCATAAATACATAAACACGCCTTTAAATGTGTTATGCAGTTTCAGTCATTTTCTATGTCTTGTTCTGCCATGTATTTTCTTTGCAAATTATCTATCTTATTACTCTGCAGAAACGTATTTCTAGTTTAAAAAATAAGCATGGCAAAGAAGTATTTTTGCAGGAAAAACTATAGCCATGTGTCATACTTCGGTTGTACCACCTAGCCTACAGATATTTTAGTAGTAACTATTAGAAGGTTAATACCTTGATCGGTGATTACTTATCTGTCTATGAGGTATTTGAGTTTTGGCCTAATTAATTTTTGTGCTGGAATCTCTGCTGCCATTGAAATCAGTATCGACAGTTTGATTTAACTGGAAGCGCTCTTTTGCTAGTTGAGGAGAATGTACTGGGAGCAAGGCAGATGGAGAAGAAACGTAGCCTATAAAAAAATAATAAGAAAATTACATGATTCTTCAGGTATCTCACGAAACAGATACAGCCAATCTTATGTAACCTGAAGACTTTCTTTGGTTGGCAAAATGTTGCAGTTATTTAAAATTCACCAACTTGTAAACAAGCTTTTCCCTTTTTATACCTTTTTGTGGTGAGTCCCCTTTCTATTTTTAGCATCTGAAAGCAATATTTGAGGGTACTTTTTGTACAGCTACTGTTTTGTTAAAGTAGAGGTGAATTTCCTTTTAGGTTAAATAGTGTCTAAAACTGGAATATGTTTATCAGAAGGTTCCTACAGAAAATCTACTGTCATCAGTATGTACTAGCACATATTTTGACGTGCAGTAACACATCAAAAAGCTACAGTTTCTGGGCTTGGTACTGAGTTTCAGCTCTGCATATTTCACTGAGGTGAGAGCTGAACGCATTAAGTGCCTTACAAGACTGAGTCCTTTCCTTGCTTGCTATATAATGTAGGTAGTGATTCAGTTAGTGAAAAGCTAACCATGTTTTCTTAGGCCGTGTGTAACAAAATACCTGTCAGAGCTGTGATATAAAAAGAAATCCATGAATAAATGCTGTTACTTTCAGGATAATAGGAAAAAAAGCACTAAAACTTTTAAAAAACAGGAAAAAAATTGTTATATACAGTGGATAGGAAGTAAATATAGTAGATAATGTGAATTGTGTATTTCAGGGTGACAGCCTACTAGGGAAATCATAGCATTAAATGGTCTCAGCTTTCCTTTTAGCTAGTACTGAGTTAATAAAAATGGTATTGATGTATCTGTATGTTGGAAAGCTGACGAAACAGAATGACCACACTGAAAGGAATTACAATACAATTTTAAAGGAATCCAGGTAAGATGGCTCTGTGTGTGAGAAGAGAATTCTTTCTCCTGGTGTTATCTCCTGCTGTGCCACCTCAATAAGCAAAAACAATGTCCAAACTGAAGCTTAAGAAACACTAACTACTGTACATATTTGCTGTACTCTGAGCAAGAGTTCACCTGAGCAAAGGAAAAGAAATGTTTTCAGAAATACTTTACAAAACTCAAACTGTTTTTTCTCCTCATGCTTTATGTGAAGTCTGTTGAAACACTAAAAAGGATCACATTGGCTTGGTTTGCTTTAATTCCTGCCTGTACTGCTCAGATGGTCTAGTACATACAGAAAATCAAGAGCACTTAGCCTGGATTCTGAGTAGTCGTTCCATAGGAAGTTAACCATAGAAATCATGCTGTAACAATAGAGACGTTTTAGCAACAAAGGTGGCTTTAAAATAACGTAACAGAGGATGTTGGACTATGACATGCAGTAAAGAACAGCTACGGAGTATAAGGAAGTATCGTAACATGGTGCTGGTGCTGAATATGTCATACGATTCAACCATGGTCTCGCAGTAACTGCTTAATAATCTGTAAAACTGTTTAAAAATTAAATGAATCGGGTAGAAAAATTCACTGTCCTGCTTTCTGCATAAGCAGAAGCACCTCTGCTCTGAGTCTAACTTGATTATTGAACATCTCTGAAAAACATCTGCTGTGTTGCAATCATGTTAAAACACTTCAGGTTTCTTTTATCAGTCTGCAATAATAGGCTTAGATGTAGGGCATATTGCATGCTGCTATTATTAGGACTTCCAATGCATTGTGACATACACAGTCATAATACATTTTCTTTGATCAGCTACAGCATTTGAGAAGCTACCCTAGTGTACCAGTTTCTTTTTTTCTTCTTTTTTTAAACTTTCTGCTAGCAATTTTCCTTTCCTCATCAAGAGTAAATTTCTCTACTTAAAATCATCACTGGACTTCGAGAAAAATTCAGAATTTGCATTCCATAAAAACTTCAATACTTTAACATTTTAGAGACTGTGGTCTTCAAAGCAGGAAAGCCATGAAAGTCTCAGGAGTAAAAGGGAATTGGAAGTTTGGTTTCAAATTCATCAGAAATATAAAGAAACTGAAGCAGTTGTGGTTCTTTAAATTAACACATTTTTGCTTTCTTGGAGCTAGCTCAAATAAGGATTTTGTGTCTTCCAGGTGTCAATTTTAATGCAGCTAAAGTATGTATTGCAGTTTAGGCATCCAGTGTAATCCCAAGTAGCCAAAGAACTAACTTGGGAGTGAGGAGAATGGTCTACTCTGAATCACAGAGTACCTTTTTTTTATAACATCAAATAGTCTTGGGTAGGTGAAACTCAAAACTATTACTTTCAGCTGTGCTGAACTCCCTAGCGTCATTTTCGAAGATTGGTCAATCAATCAGTTGAACTAATTTTCTTTACACTGTTGTATTTACCTCAAGAAGCTTTTTTTTTTTTTTAATGAAAATGTATGTATGATCTGCTGGGAGAGCTTGCCTCATGCAATCCAAAGGAATTACTTGAAATTTCCTGTCCTCAGTCTTGAAAGATGTAGAATATCCTTGCCCTAGCTAAGGGTGATTTTCCTTTCATTGTAATTCCTATTGTTATCAGCAGGAAAAAATGCTTCTTTGCATTTTCTCGTTGCTCAGTGAGGCTATGTTATTTTAAAAAACCTGTATCTTACTTGTAAGACTCTGATAGAATCTATGCAATTTGCATCTGCTTTTTAGTCTTGATAGGTGTACATGCCAAAAAAGATTTCATTCTTTCTTCAGTGCTTTTTTAGTGTTTGACAGCTCACAGTGTTCTAGTAAATGCCTAGTGATATCTGACACTGCTGTTTTCAAAATGTATTTCTTAAATATAGGGTAGTCGGATTACATTTGCAAAATATTTGGTAATTTGTTTATGACTGTAAACATCTGCTGACTTCTACGATATAAGAACCATCTACATTCATAGAGGGAGTTTTGCCTGGCAAGCCTGAGCCATTGTTTCTCAAACAATTACAAAGTGTGAAATCCTGTCATGAAGCTGCGTGCATAAACAGGGAGGCAATCCTGTTCTGGAAGTCCAAGTGATTTGCACACAGATTTATATGAAGTCCAATACTAGCACTGTAGTGCCATCTGCTGAAAAGCAGTGCGGACCCACTCGTGTGTGAGCAGAGTTTTCCAAATGCCCCTTTCTATCTTGGATGGCAAATTCTTACTTCTCTCATACTTCTCTGTCCATCTACAATTATCACTATCATTTTGTCTTAACTTTTGTTTTTCTTCTTGTCCTGAATATCATTGGGATTCTCAATCATGAAACCATTTCTGCCACAGTGTTGTCACTTCAGTGGTGTTTATGTAGCAACCTCAAGAAAGTTAAGACAGACTAAGATATTTCATATTAATCAGCCAGGAAAGTTTCTCTATAATTCCGTTGTGCTCTGAGATCCAAGACATAGATTTAGAAGGAAATGGACAAAGTAACTCAAGAGGTGGTTTCTGTTTTCAGGATCCCTGGTTTCGTTGTCTAACACTATCAGTGTGGGTTTCTTGCTTGGGCTCGTTTCATTGTGGGTTTTTTTTCTCTATGCTATGTGAAAGCACTAGCTACCTCAGATGAAAGGTCTGTATCCAGTTTCTTTCATAACTCTTGCACTCAGGTCTTGCTACCCTTTTCTTTGCAACTGGCCTCAGCTACCTCTTCTCCAAACAACGTAGCTGCAGCCTGACAGGGGAGCACATGGTGCAACATCAGGAATGGTGGAGCAAGTCTGGTCATTGGCGCTGCCCTTCCAACATAGGAGGGTCTGCCGTTCTCCCTTTGAATAGCCTCTTTGTCAGGAAGGTGACAAGAATGGTTACCAGTGGATGTTGGGTGGCATAGCTCTAAAGGTGTCCCTAAGACATGATTTTTAGTGGATTCCCAAAACTTAATAGTTTCAGGCCTGTGGGAGCAACTTTGGGTCTCATTTACTCAGAGCTTTGAAAGTTATTTTAGCAAAGGGATTCCTAGGCATTGTTCTCACTTGTCATGATACCTGTCATGATACTCTTTTCAACAAGATAACTTTTTCTTAATCAGTAGCTAGGAAAGTGCTAAAAGTGGGCTTAAGGTTGATGAATAATATTGTTAACAGCTGCGAAGAAACAGAGTGGAGAGAAGTATGTGCTTATAACAAAATGCTAGGTGATATATTTAAATACTAATAAGGGAATTTGAAGGTCTTAAAAAATATGAAAAGGCAGTGCTTTTGCTAGTCATGATCCGACACTTTTAATCTCTATTTAGTCATAACGACCAGGCAGAACTCCCTCTATGAATGTAGATGGTTCCTAAATTGTAGAAGTCAGCAGATGTTTACAGTCATAAACAAATTACTAATAGTCTGTATCAGTTCAACTGAATATATATTAAGGAAAACAGCACTGTGAGTCACCGTCAAAGAGGAACACAAGGCTACAAGTTTTGCTTCACTGGAAAATATATCTTTATGCCTCTTTGTTAACAGAAATTAAACCGATAGGTTTTCAAGACTTTTACATCTGTAATCTTTTTTGATTAAACGTAATAGTATCAAAGCAGAGGATAATCACAGCAAGAACATTAGTATAGAAAGCAATATAATATAAAAAGCATCCAAAAGGACAGTCAGAGGTTGCAAGTCTGATGGCCAGATACGTATATTGAAGGACCAGGAAACAACATTCCATTTATTTTGCTGTAATAATAATACTGATTCGAAGTTATAAATTTTCCTTCACTACATGGGCAAATAGCAAGATCATTGAAAAAATATACTAGTGTCTTCTAAGGGCCTGAATGAAGACCAGAGGCACAGTGGTACAGAAAGTCACAAACAACAGAAAGTATTTATAGAAGTGGATTAATAACCGTAGTGGAGATGGGTCCCTTGGGGTAGTCTCTACCCATGCTGATGCCTTACAGAAGGGCACATTCCATTTGAAATAGACTCAGCCTTTTAGTCAAAGGTGCCTTTGTGGCTCACTCTGACTGAAGAATTGTGCTCAGATTTCAAAGCAGTTTGCAAGTTCCAGATCTTGGTTTTAATCTGTTTTGGACTGGGAGAAACACGCTTTGTTTCCACAAGCATAGTAAGCACATGCTTACATCAATGCTAGTCATGAACGTTCTGGTTCCTGTGGTAAGCAATGCATCTTCATGTCCTTTCTCCCTGTCCGATTTGAGAGACAGGATGTAATAAAGGCAGAGAAAAGCTGTAGGCCTTCCTCTCACCTGTCCCGTGGTGAATTCACATCAGGTCATCCAGATTCCAGGTCACATTTTTCTACTGTTACCTGCTGTACTGGAGATTTCTTCACATGCTTTGCAGCAAGAGTTACCGAAATATATCCATGAACCATTATAGCGTCTCAAAATATTTTGCGAGAATGACGTGACTAATTTTAATGGCTATGTCAGCAGATTGTCATTGTCATTTATTTTGTTTTCAGAGCTTGTATTTTTGTGGTGCTGATTAAAATGGCTTGCCTGCTGTTCAATTGTTTGCATTGGAATTATGCTTCATTTTGCTGTTCAGGGATCCATACAAATGGATCATTGGAAAGAATTTGTGTCGCATCAAGAGGCTCCTTATCTAAACTCACAAAGTTTTTCTAACTCAGCCTTCTTAGGCGAAGTGGTAAGCCCAGCTTAGTAACTTTGTGACCAGCAACTTAATAAACCACTAAGAAAAAGAATCCTTGCTTACCTTGTATGCAGATACATATACTTTGCTGAGTAAATTTACTGAGTCAATTTTCTAAGCATTCAGCTAGCGAAGAATTTTTTATGATGACATTTTCTTAATGAGAAAAGTACTTTCTCATAACTGATAAATTACGTGGACTTTACTTTTCAGGCACATTATGCTTCTGACTTTAAAATCCATATGTGGTCAGTAAGAGACAACTGCATCCTGGCATGGGTATGGATAACTTCAAAATAAAGGGAAGCAAGGGTTGTTTATTTCAGTTCCATAGGTGTTTTCCTTTAGTTTCTTTTCAAGTTTCAAATTTTAGTTTGTTATGACCTGTGATATTCTTATATCTGTTCCATTTTGTTTTTTTTTTCTTTTAGTTGGCCATTTTTTGGTGTCCGTAAGACAAGTATTTTGCTCAGGAAAATACAGTGCTGAATATTTGCAGTGCATATATTACATTAAAATCAATATTGGCACTGTTAGCTGTGGAAATGCAAAAGTTGAGATTTAAAATATGTTCTATGAGGTTTTTGATCCTGGTAAGTAATTTTACTGGAACTAAAAATAAAATTTAAATGCTGTACATCTGAAATCTGAGATGTGGCAACAAGTGAGATCTACCTAGCATAAAAATAACTACGATAGAGTGATAATAAGTACATTGTTAATTATGACATTCAAACTGTATCTTTTAGGAGAGCAAAGGGACTGATATTGCCATCAGGAAATATTAGGAAAAGAAAGATCAGTAAAAACAACAGGATGGCAATAGATGGGTTGTTGGGATGGCAAGAGAAGGTAGAGTAGGCGCATAAACTCAGAGAATTGCCATATGTTCATGACATCTGGGCCTTACAAGGGGCTTGAGGTGGTATAGATAATGATATGAAATATGAAATAACTGGTGCATTTTGGCTTGTTATACATACACAAAGCACTGCCACCTGTTTGCTGTGGCAGTGGAGGGTTTAAAGACCGTCTGTTGGCACACACACTGTGTATTACGTCCTGGAGGACTTCATGCTGGTACAGCCCACTCATCAGCCCTGTGTCCCTTCTTAGGGCTGGCACACATTTGCAAACACAGAGAAAAGGGAGTGAAGTTATTTTTCTAGCTGTCATACTCTAATTCTCTTCCTTATGAAGTCAAAGATCCAATATTGTTATTCAGCTATCCGTAATGTACAGAAATCATATTATTTAATGTTTCTATTTTGCTTTTAATCTCCAGAAAGAGTATATGCTTTGCAGTCTCAGTGAGGAAGTAGAAGACAGCTACTATGAAGGAGAAATTTCATTTCCCCTCTAGTCTACCGTGGGAGATACTGCTGTTTTAATACTCGAACAAAGGAAGAATAGGGATGCTATGACTCAGAATTGGCACATACTTAAATTCATCAGGGTAAACTTACGTGAAAATGTATGGTACTTATCATAGTGGATCTCCACTGCTCAATCACAGTTAATTTTTATAATACTAATAATTCAAATGTTTAGTGGTGTAGAAGGTTCTTGGTAAAATAAACAGAAATTCAGAATTTAAGTTCTGCTTTAGCAGAATTTTTCCCTCTTTGCTTAAAAATATGTCATTATAAATGACTTATATTTCTTCAAAACTGAGTATTACAAATTCTTAGTGCATCTTTTTAGCAGTAAGATAAAAGCTTCTAACTATTAACAAAACAAAATCTACAACTGAACTCCTTTATACTTTCTGCATAACATTTCTTGGGGTTTTATTTTTCCCTGTTGTAGTCTATAAATTGTTCTTATACTTTGGAAACATGGATACAGACAGTTCTAGTCACGACTCTTTTGTGAAAGTTCAGGACTCTTAGTTTAAATAACTGAGGGTAAGAGGAGATCCTGTCATTTGAGAGAAAAGGGAAAGACTATCACTGAGCAGAGTAGTGATCAGAATCCAGCTCTCTATCAGGCTCTGAAATACCCTTCCCCAACACACGCACCCCCTTTTTTTTTAAAAATGATGCTGATTTGTCACATAAATATAATGGCTGTAATACCCACAACCAAACTTGTCAGTCATTCTCTACCATAATAATGTGCTGAGATTTTAATAAGTCTGATGATGAGTAGGATCTCATTTAAGCAACAAAGAAAACTCAGATAATTGTTTCAAGCGCAGAGCCCTGCTGCACTGCAGACTATGTCCAAGTCCTCCACATTGTCCACATTCAGTGACCTAGAAACATGAACTCCAGTACTAACAGAGAGACTTGAAATGTCACAAGTTTCAGTATAGAAAATGCAAGGGAGTAATGGCATAGACCTTTTCACATGCAGCTTGGTGCTTACATTTTTCTTCCTTTAAAAGATCTCCAGCAATTTTTTTTTTTATTCCCTCTAAAGAATCATCTAGTAAGGAGCAGCTTTAGAAGTGCAAACTGAAAGAAGGTATTAAAGTACAATAAATGGGCAGTTTTGAGGTCTCTTATGTAATGATACATATTTCTGCGTTTTAAAGCCCCAGGCTTAGGGCTGGTCTTTATTCCTGATAAGCACTGGAAGAGAAAGTTAATGAAAATTGCTGACCCGTAATTCAGATGTCTTGACTCTACATATTTGCATGCTGTAATTAAAAGGCTGATTCAACTCATGCTAATGCATCCAAGCCAGCTTTCTGCTAACTAATATGAGTGCTGAAGTTAAACCAGCACAAAGGTTAGCATGGCTTATTGCTCGAGTGTTTGGTCAGGCTCAGTTCTGTAGCTGATGTTTTACCTTGCTTTCAGTGATTACATGACTATTAATACCCGAGTTTGCAAACTTGAATCTTGTTTTGTACTTCTGCCTGCTGTCAGGCATTTGCCTCTGCTAAAAACATACCCCTAAAGTGACTCGTGGTGGAGTAACCTTGCACTGCTGACAACCACTGCCTGTACCTCAGTCAAAGCATTGGCCCTGTAGGGATACTTCCACCACAATCCACAAGTGAACATTTCTTCCTTGCAAAGATCCACCATGGATAAATTTCCGAGGCTGCAGTGAGTGCCACAGCCTTATGTGCTGCTCTTTGTTCCAAGACATGTGGTCTTGCAGAGCTTTCTCCATCACATCAGGATGATTTCTTGCTTTATCCGGAGAGGTGATGACATACAATCAGTGACCTTTGGAACAGGATACAGTAAGATGGATTGTGCATACCCAGCACATCCCCAAAATAATCGAGGGCTCAAAAAAAAGAAAGGAAAAGGAAAAGAAGGAGAATGAGCTACATGGCCTGAAGTTTTCTTTAAATTGTAACTGTTCTTACTGCAGTTTTCTTCACATTGACAGATGAGAAGCTCTGTTAACTAGAGAAACCTTTCCCTGTGATGGCATAGAAGAGCTCCTGTTACCCTGAAAACTATACCACATCCCTGTGACATGACCAGTTATGTCTGTGCAGACCTGAGACAGTCACTCCAAAGCCTGAATACTCCACATGCCCTGTGCAACTGAGCCAGGAGTTACGAAATGGAGACACTTCACAGAATAAGCACCAATGAACAGAAATTAAGGAAAAACTTCTGCTTTTTATGGAATCACAGACCAGGGAAGGTTGGAAGGGACCTCTGGAGACCATCTAGTCTAACCCTGCTGCTCAAGCAGAGTGAGTTACAGCAGGTTGCTTAGTTCCATGTCTAGTCAGGATTTTAATATCTCCAAGAATAGACAGTCCACAATCTCTCTGAACAGCCTGTTCCACTGTTGCAACCTGTTCCAAACATAGTGACATTTTTCTCCTATGGTCCTGTCAGTGAGCAACACTGAAAAGAGCCTGGCTTCATCTTCTTTACACCTTCCCTTCAGGTATTTATAGATATTGATAAGATCACCCGGAGCTTTCTCTTCTCAAGACTGAACTGTCCCAACTTCCTCAGCCTTTCTTCATAGGAGAGATGCTCCCATTCCTTTATCATCTTAGTAGCACTTTACTGAATTCACTGTAGTACGGCCATGTGTCTCTTGAACTGGGGAGTCCAACACCGGACCCAGCACTCCAGGTGTGGCCTCACCAGTGCTGAGTAGAGGGGAAGGATCACCTCCGTGTGCCTGCTGGCAACACTGCTCCTCATGCAGCCCAGCATACCATTGGCCTTTGTTGCTGTATTGGCATGTTGCTGGCTCATGTTTAACTTGATGTCCACCACGACCCCTAGGACATTTTCCACAAAGCTACTTTCCAGCTGGTTGAGACCCAGCCAGGGCTGGTGCCTAGGATTATTCTTCCCCAGGTGCAGGACTTGGCACTTCCCCTTGTTGAATTGCATGAGGTTTCTGTCTGCTAATTTCTCAAGCCTGTTGAGGTCAGTCTGGGTGGCAGCACAGCCATCTGGTGTATCAAGGACTCCTCCCATTTTTGTATGGTCTACAAATTTGCTGAAGGTGCACTTGATCCCATCATCCAGACCATTAATGAAGTTGTTAAACAGTATTGGTCACAGTACTGACCTAGCTGGACATTAAACCACCCCTTTCCTCCTTCCTTGGTTACTTCAAGTTTCTACTTTGAAGTGGTGCACTCCACAAAGATTTGCAGATACATAATGGGAACATTTTTTCCATGAACAAGATTTGTTTAAATATTTTAGTTCAACCTTCAGAAAAGTCTTTCTATCGTGTTTGGATTCTGGAGCTACTGGGTTTTTTGAAGCTGCTGAATTTTTTTTGTCATATTTTATAGCATTATTCAGAGAGTCCTCATCTCCCTAAAATTATTAAAGATTATATATAAGATGATAGCTATGACCATTAAATATTTTCTTTTTACTTTTTCTGAAGAAAATTTTTGAGCCCTCCCTCCTTTTTGCCTATGTATTGTCCTTCTGTTGCATTTCAAAGTTTGTGCGTAGATTGATGCTGCCTAAAAAGTGATTCAACAGATGTGGAGCAATTCATTTTATTTTGCTTTAGACAAGTGAGACATAATTAGACTACTTAAACAAGAACCTTTATGCCCTATATACCAAATGTGGAAAGGACATATCTGAGGGCAGTAAAAACCACACATATTAGCCAAAAATAAGTACCCTGGATTGTGTAGTACCTGATGGTACTGTGCTATGCCTATGATGTTTGTAAACATATTCTGACTAAACTGGTGGTGTTGATTCAGTATTACACTGAAATGATGCATGGATGGAGATGAATTTCTGACCATTGAGGGAAATTGTCCAGTATACTGTGTGCTCATTTTGGTAAGAAGGAAGAGCGAAGGAAACATTAAAATTGAATTATTCAGCTAGCTGAACTTTTGCAGGCTCTACACGTCGGTGGCAACCTGCTGCAGCATAAATGTTTTAAAGCAGCTGAGTTCTACTTATCAGGAGACACTAGCTAACAGGTGAGAAAACAAGTTGCTTTTAGTGAAAAGCATAGAAAATAACTAGATGCTTAAAGAATCAGTGCCTATTTCTTGGACCCATGCTAAGCCCTGCCTGTTGCTACCATAGCATCTGGGATCCATTTAAGGTTTGCCGCAGCAAGCTTTCCTCTGTCACAGGATCTGCCCTGTGTGCTGGGTATATGAAATATAGTGGTGATCTGCACTGCATGTTATTTTCAGGATAATACAATCAGTAAACTCAGAACTTGGGTAGGCAAAACATAACCTAAGTTCATTTAGCCACTTTCACCTGGAGTAATTTCATCTTCAAAAATATTACATACTTTAATTATTTTATTCTAGTGCAATCAATGATGTGTCTAGTTTTTGATGAGTTCTAATACCCCCTGTTTGGAGTATAATCATGCCTCTTTCTCATGACATATCCACTCGTAGCACAGCATGTGCGAAGATCTCTATCTGATCAAGTTGCTTAGTATTGAAGAAAAAAACCTAAAAATATCAAATTGCAGAAAAGCTATACTTACCAGCGCATATTTCTGGTATTTCGTGTGGGCACATTTTGTGACATGTCTCCCATGATGTGGAACTCTGCAGTGCCTGAAGTATCTGTGAAACGTTTGCTGCTACCAGTGGGATTCCCGTTGTAAACTGAGTTCGTACTACACAGAGGTCTGTTAAAATAGCAAATGAAAGAGTATATTGGTAATGTTTATGCATGCCCAGGGCATAAACATTAAACATGTACAAGAATCATATTAGAAGTCCCTGAAAACTGGCTGTAACCCCAGGCCTTTGTCTAACTTAATGACTTTTATAGCGTGAGAGAGCTGAGCTAACAGGAATTCCAGGCCAAACCATGGGATAAATGATGGCCAGTTAGGAATAAAGTGTGTGGATGGATGTAACTCAGTGTTTGTTAAGGGAGTGAATGTCTGTAACAAACAATTGTTAGTTACACAGGGACTGGCAAGAAGAAAGCTAGGTGCATTCAAAAGGAATTGAGAGAGATGAGATATATCCAAGAGAGGCTTTGGGAGACAGATTTGTGGCTCAAAACAGGCTGTGGCTGTCAGCAAAGAAATCATATTACAAGATAACATTTTTTAATAGATCATCAGTGGAAATAAATGGAAACTGAGTTCTAATATTCATTTTGGTTCTGCTAGTGCAACCTTGTGTTCACACTCTCCATGTGTCTTTGTGTTTCCTCTTACTGTCTAGGCTGCTCTGAGTTCTGAGTCCCCGTATTTCTATGTGAAGTGCCTGCAACAACTAGTTTCTGATTTCAGACAGTGATCCTATGGGTTAGTGCAATATAAATTATTACTAATTCAATTAATATTGCATAACTAAATTAATACACTTTAGACTCTATGCTTCCTGTCTATAGGCATCTAAAGTAATAGTACCCCCAGCTTACTGAGAAATAAATGGAAGCGGAGAGAAAAGCTGGTTTGCTCAGCGTAGCATAAGAAATCAGTCAGTGAAACTGGTTCCCAGCGCTATTACATGAGTGGCAAGTTGCACAGATGTGCTTTTCAGAAGGTACTGCTTCTTGTACTTTCCTTGACAAGGCTGCTTTGATTTTGATGCACTGTAAAAAGAGCAGAAATTTTCTTCTTTTTTTCTGCTCTTCTACTTTGTTGATTCCTAAATTATTTATTACTTTCAGGTAGGAAATAGTATCTGTAGGACCAAATATCACTAAACCATTGTTACAGATAATCTTCTGCTTTCACTACTGTGTTACAGATTATGATGATGACTAGAGTGTTATGTATTTAAAGTATTATTTGAAGAGAAAAAATGTGCATTTTTTTAAATCATCTGAGAGGATTGGTAGTGTGAGGTACACAGTTACAGGAAAATAAAACAACTCTTAAGACTTTTTTTCCTCCAGAATCTCTCATATTTTGGGTGTCAATTTCAGAACTAAAGGAAAATTATTGTAGATGATACAAGGTATTATTATTAAGCACATTTTTATCACCCCAAAATCCAAAAGCTTTTTGCAAACTGTTAATGTCTGTTTCATTCTTGTCATTGTAGAAATCAAGGAAGGAAGGCACTGAATGGTTTCAAGCCACTAGAGTTTACTAGATGCTTTCCTAAATTGTTATTTATGATGCATATATGTTTTGCGGTCATCTATTGATGTGTATATAAATGGAATCTGCAAATGGAAAGCGCAGAGGAAGAAAGGTGAAGCATTCTCAGCTCTCCTAATTATGCTGGAAGAGAAAGAGAGAAGGAATGAGTTAAGTGTATTTGAAATTCTCATATACAGTTTTCAGTCTTTTTTTTTTTTTTGAAGTAGTATATTTATTAGGCAACAAAGGCAGTACTGTTTTATATACAATGAGAAGGACAGGATATTAATTTATTCCATTGCTGTGGCCATGGTCTTCAGAATGCTGCTAATTATTGAGGCAGGAATTACTTATAATTTTCAGCTATAAAAGCAGGATTAATAATAATAATTAATAATTTATGAATTAAGAGTTCCAGTGCTTCAATAGCAATTAATTATAGATTTTGTTCAATTAGCAAATTCAAGAAATGAGAGATATTTCAAGTGAAGAAGTTCCTGACTTTTCCATGAGAGAGGATTTATCGACCAAATGAGTAAAGTAGACACACAGAAGAAGATGGGGAATGTATTTTTGATACACAACCTGACTTCAGTTAGTGAAAATCTCATAAAAACAAGTACAGCTTAAAACTTGATTATATTTTCCCCATCTGCAGTTTCAATAACTGCTCATATCATTTTGGGTTTTTTTCAGAAAATGATTAGTCTTGACAGAGATTCCAGTCTCTGTACCAAAATGGTATAGCAAACTGAAAGACTGGGTGGAGAATATAATTCCTTGGCTTTCAGTTCCTCCTTCTACTTTTATACACTTTGGCTGATAGAAGCCATTCAATTTCTACTTTTTTTCAACTTATGATGTGACAGGAGGGCACTTTGCTGGTGATGAACTAAGGGACGTTATCTGTAAGGATGAAAGAAAGTTCTTGGAGACCTGACAATGTTTGTTGACTGTCAAATCAGGAATCGTTTACAAAAGTGTCAATGCTACACTACTATTGGAAAGTAAACTTCCTGGGAATAAAAAGGTCTGGAAGCAGATGGTGAAATTGTCACTGAACAGGCAAAAAAATTCTTCCAGAAAACTGTGGGATTTGTTGTTGGTCCTAGTTTTTTTAATATACCCTATAAAGAAATCTTGAGTGTTGTTTCAATGGCATCAGTTCTGGGTCCTCCTTCTCTTTGACAAAAGAAATACCAAGCAAAGCTTTTGTTTGAAGATGGTCCACTAAACCACTATAAACAACTTATGTCAAATATGTCCTCCAAATACATTTTGATAACTTCTAGGACTGAATTGGGGTTGGAGAAATAGTTTATTGTAATTGTTACTTATTATTTTTAAAAAGTGACATTTATACTGTAGTTCTTGCTGTATGTCTCAGGGTAAAAGTAGGTCATGGTAAAGAAAAGAAATCCAAACTACTGTTAACCGCCAAGATACGTGGGATGGGACTTCTCAAAATGATGGAAAGAACTCATTCAGTATTTGTTGTTACAGCCTTTAAATGCTATTTTTCAAGCTAACAGTGAGTTAGGAATTAGAATGTGGCAGCGAGATGCTGAATTTCCAGAAGACTCAAACCTCTAGCCCTTTCAGTAGTCCAGACTGCTGGAAATGCAAAGATTTTTGCCTTTGCTGAGGATGAACATGAGTGTCTTAACTAAGAAATTACTTTTGCAGTTAAAGGAGCTTGCAGGGTCTTTCATATTCTTTGGATCAGGAACTTGCTACATATAAACTGGTAACAAAGACACAGTCCTTGTCTACTCCATCTAAAGAGTAGGCCAAACCCTTACCTGGTGAGATTCCTGAGTACAGGTTAAACTCCTGGTGAAACTTCTGGATGCAGTTCTGACAGACCAGTATTGACCACGTCTGGAGCTGGGGGCAGGATGGTCCCTGCCTGGGGGAACCAAGTAAGCAGCTATAGAGAACAGTTGTTTTGAGGTGCCAGTCCAAGTAGGAAGGGGAGTTGGGGCTGAGCTGAGCTGAGTTGATGTGTGTGTGGGGGGGACAGTTTACCTTCCCAGGTAAGAGACAGCAGCAGTGGGAGCAGAGCTACCTGGGGGTTGTTTACATCACCTGATTTTGCCAAATGAAACTAACTTGCCTGAAGCACAGCAGAGTAGCAACCTAATTGAATCAAGACTATAAATAGATCGGAACTGAGGAGGATATCTACATTTTGAGTGTTGGATGTAGTCTTATAATCAGAGTATGCTAATAATTCAATACAACATAATACAGATGGTGATGCCGCAATGTGTGTTTACTAAATGTCTTCAATCTACTTTAGAGTTATCCTGTCTTATTACAGTCTTATTTCTTCAAGTAATGAGTTCTAAAATACACTCTCAAAAGTAAGATGCCTTTACATGTTCATCTCCTTTTTATGCAGTATAGGTACTTCGCAATGTCATGTATTTGCTGTGTTGCATCAAAGCCAATACCTGTCTTTGTGCATATCACTTAAGAGATCAAGGACTACTTGTCCATGGAAAACCTGCTTAACGAACAAGTGACAGTTACGTTTTGAATTTTAAGATTTTTTTGTAATTCATCATCTTTGTTAATGCAGTACTCCTCTGCTGCAATGTAATAGAAACTTTCACACATATACCACTGCTCTGAGCCTAAATGAACATCTGTCTCCTGAGTCATGTTAGATAGGCATAAAGATTCTGAATGCATCTGCACCATCATAAAAAGTTGGAGAAGAAATCATCAGGACTGAATTGCCGTCTATCCTCTGCCATCAAAAAGCATCAATAGTTGTTCTCCTAACAAAACATTAACTGTGTATTGCCAGAAATGCATCTACTATGCTCACTTAGTATATTGCAATCGACAATGTATAACAGCAGAGCTATGATAATCCATATTGATTGTTGTTCATATAAAAGTTAATTAATTTTTATTTAATGCCTCCCCTTCCCTCGTCTTCATGTTTGTCAGTGAATCTAACTATAATGAGGCTTAAAATCCCAGATTTGTTTGGAGGTTGTTTTATTTTGTGCGATAATCAGTTGATTGGGTTGAACAACAAATGGCCAGCGTCTACGCTCGCATGTATGACTAGCTCCCATGGGTACACCTGTGGGTGATACGTGTGCTTTGAAGGCTGAACTTAGTTCACTTGCATAATACTGGATCACTGTAAGCCTTATTTGAGTACTGAGCTTAGATTCTATTATTTCATTGTTGCAGATTGCCATTATGTTGACCAAAACAAAAAAAAATTTCTGAAGGGGATTAATCTACCTGAACCCCTCTGACTTTACCTGAAACAACATCCCTGGTGAAAGCCGGTAACACAATTGCATCACAGTAATTTTCCCATGGAAATACGCTGTTCAGTTTCTGTCTGCACAATGGAACAGTCAAATACTGCAGATGGAAAGGGTTACCTTGCCAGCAAAAGCAGAGCAAACCTATGGTTTGTCAGACTGCAAGCCTGTCAAACTGGGATGGATAGGAAATATTACACAATTGCATCAAATCTGACTATCAAAATAGTTTTCGCCTCTTCCCCTTCCCAAATAAACAGAGAGCCTGAAACAATATCTCAGGGAAAAAAATCAGAGCATCCAGCATTAATAAAATGCAGACAAATTATGGGGAATAGCAAAGGATGAATGTAAATATTCAGTGCAAGTACCTAATTTGCAGTTCTGAGCACTTTGGTTATACACTATAATGGAACAGACAGCACATTATGTCTGATTTATTTTAAATTTTATGGAACAGAAAAAGGAAAGAGACAGGACCAATGTTATGTAAAACTAATGGAAAAAATCAGCTGAATAGTACTAAACATAAATTTTCTTTAAGGATACTTTTAAAGATGTCCTTTCTCTGCTTAAAGATAAGATAGAAAATAGTTTTCAAAATAACTGAAATCTTAGTCATAAAGAGCAGAAAAAAAAATTATCCAATGGCCTTGCCTAAAGAGACTGTCCTTTCATGCAGGAGAACTACATTGACCTAATAAGAGTCTTTAACGGTTGCTCATGAATCTTGACTCCTGACTGAAACACTGAGCAGAAGCTCTTAAGCACCAAGCTACTCCAGCCACTGATTTTAAATTAATTTGACATACAACTCCCTCACAAACAGAATTTGAAAGAGAAACAACCAGAACATAAGCTGCATTCAGTCCTTTAGCATTTTGCTGAGAAAGACAGACCCTTGGTTTGCTATTTTTTTTTCATTTTTGCGAAGTTAAGATGCAATGTGACCAAGGGAGGCCAAGAAAGGCACTTGGAAGACTGTTGGTTAAAGAAGCCCTGATAATGTAACGTACTTACTTTCTTTTTCATGTTATAGGAGAAACACTGCACTTCCTTCATAGGCTTCAAATAGTTGATTTAGTTTGCTGCCTAGTCCCCCCTTGGTTCATGTTCAACTACACACACAGTCACTGGTAAGAGTCTTGCCTGTGTCAAGACTGAAGGTTAAACCTACCAAGGTCTGTATTTATGATCTTAGAAAATATCTGCTGTTAACAACTAGTAGTTATTAACATCACACCATAATCAGTCTGCTTTAAGGCTGGTATGTTCTCCTCCACAAAAATACATGGAGGGAGAGATGTTTGTAAGTAGCTACCGCACTTTACAGAGTAAAACTCCATTACTGTCAGACATGAACACTGCTCTTTTTCCCAATTTGGCTGTCCTGTCCTTATGTATCACAGCATGGGTCTGACATTATTACGGACTTCCAGCCCAGGACTGCATAGCTGCGCTTGTGTGTATGCTTGTTTTCCACGGCATATGTTGGAAGCTGTTGACAGCTGAGGCAGCATCTCTGGCAGATGACATTCATTATTTATAGCCCTTCACACGTGATAGAATCACAGCATATTTAAACACCTCTGGCCTAATGATTTCGCTATGGAAGAGCAAAGAGGTTAACATGAATATTGAGAATGATGAAAGGAGGCTTGGAGACAAAAGAATCCTTGTGTGTTAGGGATGGTGTAGGGTTGGTTTGCTGCTCAAGTCATAGTCTTACTCAGCACTCGTGGTGTACCCATCCTCCATGTCAGTCATTAGCTAAAGCTTTGTTTTCTGGCCTATCAAGTATTCAGTGAAGCATCCTAACCCACCAGCAGCTGATGCAAAACATGACCGCGGACCACTGAGGAGAGGTAGTGCTCAGCCAGGTGTGGGCTGCCCACGTTGCCAACTTAGAGGTTGACAGAGCAAGTTAGAAAAAACCTGAATAGATGCAGTGTGAGAAGAGTGAAAAGAGGAGGTAGGTAGTGCAACCTAATAAAAGCAAGAAAAGGGAAAGCAAGAGAGGTGCTGAAAACTATCCAGGTAAAGATGAAGCATGATCTATTATTATAGGGAGAGGAATGAATGAAAACCAGGATGAGGGAAAAATGTTAGTAAGAAACACATTAAAGAGAAGCCTGACTAGAGGTTACTTTATTACAGAGTATGTCACGCAGTATCCTACTCCATTTTCTCTAAACTGCAGAAACATGTGGTCAATGGGGAATCACTAAAGCACTGGTATTTTTTCAAGTTTGTTGCTAGGCAAGTTAGTGTTGGGTCAGATTTAGATTTTGTAGTAATTTTTTGCCAGATCTGTTCTGGAAAAGCTAAAGATCACTCCAAGTGAGGATGTTTACTTGTTTCCCTACATGTCTTATGTGCTTACTTTTTGTTACAGTTTAATTGTTCAGCATAGATAATAGTTTTCCTATGGTATTATATTCTGCTGTCTAGGAAAAGTACTTGTTTCCCTCCTTTCAAGTGATATCTTTGTCTCCTGTTAAAACTAATTAGTCCATTTTAAAAGCAAAAAGAATTTATAAAATCCAAGACTGTATTTATTGTATTGCTTAATGACTCTGAAAGACTGAGGCCTTATTTCAAGAAAGCATCACTGTTTGGAAAAGTACTGAAGTAAAATGCAAGATATTGTTGAGGCTTAGATTTAAGAAGACATGACTATTGAATTTGAGTTATGTATCTGAACACTCTGCCAAATCAAAGCCTAAGAAATAGGCTTTGAGAATGGTCTGACTCAACAGAAAATTTTTTGCTCTGAAAGGAAAAACATCAAGCCCATGTGTTCTGCCAAAAATGAGACAAGAAAGTAATTTGTACATCTGGTGTGTGGAATAGCAGCCCCCCAGAAATGTCCTCTGGATTTTCATTGGAGATGAAAACTTGTCTTCACAGGGAAACTCCAACCTAGTGTTTGTGTGATGGCTTAGCTATGTCATACAGGGAGAAGTCAGAGCTGAAATCCTAGTTCCATAGGGCATGGAATGGCCATGTATTTCAATGTCAACTGAGATCATTCAGTGTTTTCCAGACCACAATCTCTAGGATAACAAAAACAATGACCCTCCAACTAACCTCCAGTCTTATTTAGTGTTTACATCAACATTAGATACTGCATAAAGTTGACTCTTACATTTTATGAGCATCATAATTACTGCTATTGGACCAGAGCGAAATTCAGTTAATATTCTCACTTCTGTCTGCACAGACCTTTCTGAAGTCTGTGCTGGAGATAATTGGAGAATGGTTCAAATTGCAGTCTCAAAGGCTTTGGAAATATCTGTGGGAAATAAGCTGTTCAGCTGTTCTCTAATGCCATAATGTATTAGAAGTGATGTTACTAAAAATGGGCTCATCTTTCTGGTCCAATAGACCAATTGAGGCATTCACATGTTGGAACCTGTGGTTGTACAATTGTTGGCATCACTTCTTCCCTTACAATGACTTTGCAGAAAGCCCTGTAATATTGCGTGAAGCCTTTTAGTATCTATGTTTCACAAGGAGAAAGCCTGTGAAGATGTTGAGAGAGAATGAGAAGGATGAGCTAAGGGATGTTTTTTGACCATGTATTTGAGACATACAAAAAGAAGTGATTTTCACATACTTCTTACTGTAACCAAGTTAAAGGGAAAATTGCAGTTGGTGAAAAAGAGATCAGCAGCAAAAATAAAATCACCGACTTCTAGTGGTCTTGATTTGACTTTGGCTTAATGATTGTTTCTTAGAAGTCTAAAACTAGCTTTCTGGAGTGACCATTTATGTTTTGCTGCTTAAGATCTCTTCCTTTTATTAGCTCTAGTTTTGGAAGCATTCATTTAGCAAAAAGAGATCCCTGGTTCACTAAGATACTTAAGCATGTAAAATAGTCTCATGTTCAGAAATTCTGCATGTTCCTTTTTAGCTATCATAGTTTTGGTAAAAAAAAAGGCTGCTGGCATCCTGTATCTGCATGCACAGTAGTAGCAAAACTATCCTTGCAAGGCTGACCAATTCAGTACTTCCATGCTAGTTATACATCTATTTGGTTGATATGTCTTTCATAATCCAATTAGGTTTCCTAGAAGTACACTCCATAGTGTCCATTAATTATTATATTTTGCATCTTTTAAAAAACAAATCTAATACCTTCATTAGAACTTTTCAGTTACTGGCTGATTTTTTTACCATTTCCTCTAAATTTTTCTCCAACTGTAACACAGTTTTAATGTCTCACAATAATTTGCTTCACTTATGGCAGAGCTTATTTTAAATAATCTTGTGATATAGGAAGATGCATGCGAAAGATAAAAGTGCTTACAACATAATATCCACTAGTTGCCTAACTTACCTAGTGCTTGTTTCTGATGCAGTTCAAGATGGAGGTTCCTGTTCATATGTTGGGCAATAATATTAGTCATTTTGCTAGTGGTAATCTATAACTCAGATATCCACTGAAGCTAGAAAAGCAGCAAACATGAGTTTTTTGCATTCATGACAATTAATTTCAAAAGCCTGACATTGGGACTGTATACACGAGATAAAGCATCCTACTGTCAGTGAATTTTAAGCAAAATTGCTAATGTTAAATTCAGCTTAAATTCTAACTTGTTTGTTTTTCTCAAGAGGCCAGTGCTCCTGCCTATAATAAGCTTTGAAGCTTTGTGGTGCAAATTTTAACTATTAGAAGAGTGGTCTGAAAAAGTAGCACAACTTTTTTTCAACGTCTAAGTGAGATTGTTGAAATAAAATAAATAGCAGGACTCTATTATACAGACTTCAGTGACGCCATAAGGCACTGGTGATAAAATGAAGATGAGTTAATTGCAATACATTACTGAAATTGCTCTATACATAACTCTGTAAAAGCATTGCTAAAGCAGACTTTCCTTGTAAGAGATGCTTTTATTATGATTTCAGATGAGATCTTAAAGCAGCAGATCATGTCACTGTAATTACACTAGCGTCAGTGTTTTCAGAAAATGATTTGCAGTACGGTTCATTTGTAGTAAAAGAAATTGATGCGTCCTGTGGCTTAGTTGGTAAATTATTATAGGATGAAGGAGACTGGTGGAGGGAGACAGGGTGAAGCAGAAAGGACTTGGTATCTGTGTCTTATGTGCTATTGAATTAATCTTAATGCACAGTATAAGACAACTCAACCCATTCATCTAAATTTGCATAGTTGAGCAGAAATATCAGGTACAGACAAAGCGTAATGATTTCACAAAATTTGCTAGACAAAGGTAGACTGTATGAGGTTAGATTACATTACTCCATTTTCACAAAGATATCAGGTATCTTCCTTTTCCAACACATGAGCTAGCCTCCCTCAGCTTGGCTCCCATGACCAGCAGGTCCCTGCTGGGTGACAATTCCCCCACCCTCTCACCTGGTGTCCTGGGGCAAGGGAGAGCTCCAAGCCCCGTGCATAGTCCCTGCTGGGCATGGCACAACAGGGCACAAAAAGACCAGGTCTGCCATGCACCTACACATTGCATGGAATCGAGAAGTGAGAAACAGGACAGAAAATACCCTGCACAGATGGAAAAACCCTCTTCCTTATCTCCCTTAATCCTAACAGTGTGCTGAATTAGGTATATCGGCTGCAGAATCCCTACTACAACAGAATGATCTCAGTGAATTTTCTGTGTGAGGTCTGTGGCTTTCTAAAGAATCATCACATAAGGAAGGCTTTGGACAATGGGGTTTTTTTACTTTTTTTGTTCCTGTTGTTGTTGGCTGCTTTTTATATACTGCTTTTGAAATGATAGGGGAAAGAAAGTTAATTTTAAGGGTACTAAAGTGATTTCCAGAAAACTCCTCAATAGTGGATTTAGAATGTGATAATTGTAGCAGAAACATATACATATAATAAGCTGATCTAAACATTCAGAGCTAAATCATCCCAAATATTTTGCTGCTTGAAATATTGAACCAGATTAGTAGAGAATTCACATTAGTTTTTCACCATCCTAAACCAAGAGCTGATTTCTATTCCAGAAATGGTTACAGACACATGTTGTTCAAGTTGCCCTCTTGCAGGCTTTTCCACTATTCTCTTTGGATCTTTCTGGCAATGTGTTGAAAGTGTGCTAATGTGTATACTGCACATCCTGGAAGTGAAATCGCAGCAATTATGGAACACAGGGCCAGCCTTGACACACATAGAGTCTGAAGGGAAAAAGACATTTACTACATCATTAAATAAGCAATAAAGGTTTAAAAATAACCTTCATTTTTTTCCCTTGACACAAATACAAAGAGCACATTAATTCCTGACTGAAGTTGGAATAAATGCATACAATGCATACAGCCATTTTTCTTTTTTTTTTTTCCCAAGCACATCATTACCTGAAACGCCCTCCACAAATGCTACATAAATCATTCATGTTGTAACTAGGACCTGAAAGATTTAATACAGCAGCAAGAACACTGTAGATTTGGTTACAAATAAAATTAATTTTGCAAGATACTAAGCCTATCTGGGCAAACAGTTGTCTCTTGTGTATTTTCAATCAAATTCACTTTTGATATAAGCATACACATCTCACTTCAGTCAACAGAAATTGAAACAGAATTTTACTCACTATGTTTAGATCCAGATGCCAGTCATTTATACACTTAGTCACAAAAGAAAACCTATGACTGAAGACTCTGGACGGCTTTTCAGTCTTTTGATTGATGCTAATTTCAAAGCAGTGTTTGTTTTGGAAACTGGAGTTAGCAGTAACCAACCTCTCCATGTTTTCTGATTACCAGTGAATTGATGTCTAAGGTTTTTTAAACTTTTCATATTGTGCTTAGATTAAAATAATTGTTAAACATTTTTAAAATATGTTGAAATGGATTACTAGAACCACAGAACAAATATTAGCTGTTTAACATAGTTGAAGCTATAGCCTGAAGCTGTCATGACTAATTACTAAATACTAATTTCATATTTAATTCCAAGCTTAAAGAAACTGAAATACGTCTGAAATCAAGAAATGGTCCAATCTTAACTTCCTTGTGCATTGAAATCAATGAGAATTAGTATTTTGGGAATACAAAGATGGATCATCCATGGTTAAATATGTATGTAATAAATATGCAAAAACCCCAAAATTTCATGACATTCACAAGCATACTGTGTTCTGTCGTATAGGTAATGCGCTGGCAATGATTTCCTATTAGGAAAGCCCTTCTCAGACTTTTAACTGAAGTTGTTAAAGTTTGTTGGTGGGAATGAGGTCAATGACAGATTTTTCTACATTTGGAGATGCTACATGCCATGAAGATTTATACCAAATATCTCATCACCTTCCTTGCCACTTGTACATGCACTGTTGCATTTTACAGTCCTTCAAAATCTCAGAACCATAAATATTTACTTAAAATATCTACATCTTACTTCTCAAGCTGTGGGTTATAATCCTGAAAAAGTTGTGGAGACTTCACTGAAGGTCAGTCATGTTGGTCTAAGTTTCAGAAAAGTCCTTTTAGATGCAAAATTAAATTTTCTGTTGACTTATTGCTAACAGTTGACGTCCTCCAAGAACAATAAAAAGAAATTACATTATTGACTGCAAATGCTTGAGATAGCTAGGGAATGCACAGCAACCTTTAACAGTGACAGCAACTCAACTCTGTAATGTAGGATTGTGTATGTATAAACACATGCAGATAAGAATCACAGTCTTGAATTCCTTGTTTCTGTGTTGCAAACACCCCATATTAAATTTAGCAACAAATTCTCAGGCTGTTGAACTCATTAACAAGATACTCTCCCTTATGACACAATCAATTAATTGTATTAAACAGCAACAGCCCTTACAGAGGTATGAAAAATGTGCCTGATGAACATTGACAAAATATTTCAGGGTGTAACAACATACTTTGTATTAACAAGCCACCAGGTCAAAATATTTTAATTTACAACTGATTCAAGATTCTTCATTTTTGAAGAAGTTTGGTGGGTTTTATCTTTTTTTTTTTTTTAATAATGGCGGGGGGAGGTTCTAAGGGAATAAATCCCAAAGTGTCTAAATAGCAATAAAATCCCATTCAGTCATGACAAAGCTAAATATGTGTGAGTTGGAATGTTGTTCTCCAAATCTGTGATATTTGCTTCTTACATGGTTTGCTTTTTGTATTCATTTCCATTAAAGAGAATGAGGAAGACTATGCTTAATTTTAGACTCAGGCATCATGGTATCTGAGGCTTGCACTGTACATTAGTAGGTTTGTATCTGCGCAAAGAAGGGTTACGTTACAAAACCTAAGTATTTAAAAATCTGCAAATTACTGGATTTAAGTACAATGTAACTACAGATAAAACTTAGAAGTGATAAATGTTAAATTAATTATAGCAGAGTTGATTTATAGTTATGGAGTGAGGCCATGTACATTTAATCATTTCTTGCCTTTGAAAAGGCTCAGATTAAACAAAACTCCATCACACTACTGGGGGAATTGTTCTTTCTCCATTGTTGCAGTAAGAGAGAAGTTGCATTTATAGGTAATAATAAGAGAGAAATCTGCATAAAGCTTGCTTTAAAGTATACCATGGGACACAGTTTTTATTAAAAAACTTGTAGCTGGTCTTCTTTTTCTACAATACTAACAAAGGGAAAATGCTTAAAAAAAAGGTAAATTAGCTTCCAGATTACCATTCAAAAGTCTTCTCTGACTCAGTTTTCAAAAGCTCACAACAGTGGCAAGAGGTGGCCACCATTAGGTAAGTTTCTGGTTGCAGGTGAGAAAGGAATGAGACACTTAGGGAAGACAACCACTTCCAAAGGCGTCTGCCAAATAGAGGTTGGAAGTAGGTTTCACAGTTGTGATGTTGTCTGTCCTCTGCAGCACAGAATTATTCGCACTGAAACAGCGCTATGGAGTGATGGGAACTGGTGACCCAGGATTTCCTGAGGAAAGGTTTAAAAGAAAATACAAGATTTGTTTGGTTTGCTTTCCAGAGATGAGCTCCATCCCGCCTTAGCAGAAAGATATTCTGGGGAATACTCTGCTTTTGTGCTTTGAGTCAAAAGATTTTTCCCCTGCAAGATCCCTCTGACACTTTTACTGATTTGGATGTTTTTCAGGTATTGGAAACAGGGCATTTTCTAAATCATACAAGGGCTACCTTTTACTTTAGCCCAGAACTC
The DNA here is from genome assembly GCA_013398225.1 of Steatornis caripensis. Classification (NCBI taxonomy): domain Eukaryota; kingdom Metazoa; phylum Chordata; class Aves; order Caprimulgiformes; family Steatornithidae; genus Steatornis; species Steatornis caripensis. The sequence continues at coordinate 99,026 of VZSC01016134.1, read as the reverse complement.
TCCTAAGTAGCACCTATTCTGTACTGACAGAACTAACCCTTTCTCAAGCTGTTGTCACAGAGAAAGTCTGCTTGACAGTGGTCCCCAAAAAATGCCAGTACTGGATCCTTCCCTTGTTTTGGTGTCTTCAGCTCTGTTAGCTAAAATGTTAATATTACAATATGTGCTTTGTGGTAAGAACTTCAAGACATCATCAAAAAGACAAAGTGAGAAAAAATTGTTCTCATTGCAAATGTTACATTACAGAACAACAAGTCTGTTGGGCATATCTCTTTGTAAAATATCCTCTTTTCCTCTTTGTTTCTCTATACTTTCCCACAACATTTGAGTAGCTTTTAAAGTTAAAGTCTGAGACAATAATGAGGAAGCTGTAGGGAAAATGGAGTAATAACAATCTGAATGAAATATTCAGAAACTTCAGCTATATTGTGATAGTTTTCAAATCCTGTGATGTCCTTTCTATTTTTTACTGTGTTGTGGTTATTTAACTCTTGCAATCTTTTTACCCCTGTAAAAAGTAGTTCTCAGATCTTTTATCTAACTAGCTGTCTGCATATGAATGTAGTGTAACAAGCCAAGTGACCTAGGTCCTGTTAGGATTGCCATACAGAAGAAGGCAATAGTAACATTCTTCTGTAAGTTGAGAGAGAGAAATTTAGAGCAAAGAACAGCTCTGCTCTGAGCCTCTAGCTTCCAGGTTTTAAACTTACTGAAGTCCTATGGCCATGGAGTTCTTGTAGGTATCTTAACTTTTTAGTTTGCATGATATAAACTTAAGAAATCCAAGTTTATATCATAGAATCCAGCTATCTGCGCAGAAAATAAAGTCTAAAATGAAGAATACTGTGCACAATTTTTCCAAAGCATCATAGCTGCTATTTTACATACTCTCCATTTGGACAAGTGTCACAGTAAAATTACTAGAAAGAAAATTGATTCTGTCCTAACTCTAACCAGGACAACAAGCAAATTGTCCAGCAACATTCAGACTCTTGCAATTTAGTGAAAAGAGGCACAGAATATTCCAGAGTCTTGATGAAGTGACTTCAACTCATAGATGAGCATTTTTCATAAGCACATCTTGTGCTTCTGAGGCTTACAGTGTGATTTTCACAGATGCAAGTTTCTGATTCTTCCTTGCCTTGAGTCTTTTGCAGGCATGGACAAACATAAAATACTGACACTTGGGACAGTCAATGGGGAACTCTTGTGAGGGAGCATTTAGACTTCTTCCTTTTGGTGAAGGACCTAACTTTCAGAAATTGATCTGAAATATTCACTTTTAAAAAATACTTTACTTAGAGCCACGGTGCAGAATTACCTGCACAGTACCACTCAAATTTTGGCCTGTTTCTTCTTGGTAGAATCATTGGTGTCTCGATTTAACCTTGCACGTTTCCTTTGCTAGGAGGTCTTTGACAATTATAACATGCAGATGAGTAATTGAAGAATAATAGGAGGTATGCAAGATGTTGCATAGTGCAGGTGCTTACTGTAGTTCAGTGATTACTACTCTGGCAGTACCTTTCAGACATGTATGCAGAGAATAGGAGATCTGTATCAAATTTGTTGAAGTAATGAGAAGTCTCCAAGGAGTGAACAGCTATGGAGTCTGTAAACCATTGACTAGATCCCAAGACAAGCTCTTACAAGGAAAACCACCCTGTAACATACTGACTTACCAACCTGACTGGCAGAAAGATCACGCAGGGCTGCTGCCAGGACTGCTGTCTGCGCCCAGGCGATGCCTCAGGGGCAAGACAGAAGATTGAGCCACCTTCATTAGCATCGTCAAAACAAACAGGTCCCAACATATCTAAGAGCCTCAGGAGCAGAGAAAAACCAATGCAGTTATCCTCCTTCCTCAGATCTCTTTTCTTTACTGTCGCTGTTTGTTTGGGGCAGCCAATCTGAGGCGTCAATTCTAACACAAAAATCTCAGCCTTTGGAGATGTAACCTTCCCATATTCTAAATGAGTCCTTATGTTTTCTCCATGCGTAATTAAGAAGTGACAAGAGCCCTTTAAGTCCTCAGAGATGGAGAATTTCTATATCTTTTTCTTTTTTTCCTTTTGGAAAGGTGTAAAATTACTGAGGAAACATAAAAGAGAAATGGAAAAGAAGAGCATTCCCAGTTGTGCTATGGTGCGGTCCTTTGGGTTGCTGAGAAATGAAGATTTCCCTCCACAGCAGCGGATTCTCTGGCTCGACATGTCACTCCCATCTTTTTAGGCAGATGTGGCTGACTTGAGCCTCATTCATGCTATGAATCTGTGTTTTTCAGCAGTTTGGATAAGATGAACCGCTACAGTCAGTTTTAGATGTAGTATGTCCTGTTGCAGATCCTCTCCTGGAGATGAAATAGCAGACATATTAGCACTGTTAACTCCACTTTATTACGTATTGGTATTGCCTGAAGAGACCCAAGGAAGATCCATTGGGGAGCACTAAATTCAATAAAGGAAGAATGATATATACTAGCATTTCCAGCATTGAGATAAAAATCAGACAAGTTCAGGACTGAATTCATCTCTGCATTTCATTGATGCTACACCACTGATTTCAGTGGCTTTGCCTGTCAGAAACTAAAAGTAAAGTTTTGCCAAATGCAATCCTCACCTAATGTTACGTCAAGAGGTGAAACTAAAATTTGGAAGCTCCTGAGTTTGCCTCTGAAATTCACATAAGTCATCTCTACAACAATGTTTATTTCCTGCTCTACTCTCTGGATAAAAATAGTGCAAAATGTCATTAATTCCTAGTACAACTTTTTTTTATTATTATTTTTAGTTATACTTGGTGTGAAGTTTCTCATTTATGGAATGCAGACTAAACTGTTCTTAGAGTAAATAATGAACCTCTATGCTGGTAAGCCTACCTTGCCATGACAAGGTTACTTATTTTGAATTACTTTGGATATGAGAAACTTAGCAGAGTTTAACAATAGCAATAATAATAAATTAAGTGTACTTACTCATTTTTTCTCCAAGTTGGTAATGAACAGCTTTCACCCTAAATAGAATTCCACTGTGCTGCAGCCAGTATGGTTCTATAGACTATGTATGTTGTATGTGGCCACCCCCCCAACCTTATTCCACTCTTACCACTTTGCAAAGCTAGCTAGAGCTCTGTGCTAAAAGAGCAATCAGAGGTATCCCTGTACGACTCTGAACTGAGCCTTTCTTTGCTGTCCCTTTTAGTTTAGCAAGAATAATTCGCTGGGTGAAATCAGGGGCCATTTTGTTATCACATCTCTCATATAGAAACAGAGGTATTTTACCGGGTGTTTTACATGCAGTTGCTTTTGGTGAGTTATTTTCTTTCCATTAATCCTCTTTTCCAAGTCTTACTAAGAATTAGGTTTTTTCTTTAAACAAAGAATTTCCAGGGTAAATCAGTCACAGACTAAAACACACAGTATATTAAAATTCATGTGACCTATTATTATTAATTGAGACTTGAATTATCATTGACTAAGAAGTTAACAGTGAAAAATAATGAGGCTGACATCTTCATTTAGAATATAAGATTTTTCTAAATAATCTTTTAATAAACTAGTCTTCAATGAGTCAGTGATATTCTTTAAAGAGTCATTGACTGCAGTGGGTACAGGATTATTCCTTAAGTTTTTATAATCTTTCTTAATAATGCTGTTCATCTGAGAATAAAGTTATCAGACCAAAAACTATTTACATAAACCTTTAGGAAAAAAATTAAATTTCAAATAAAAATTAAAAATGTTCCAGCACATATTTTTTTCTGTTTTTCTGTTTCTGGTCAGAGAAACAGTGCCAGATTTTAGTCATACATTTGATAAAACATTCTTGGTGGTGGCCTTACTTTTTTTTTTTTAATTATACTGATACAAGAGAGTGCTGTTGGGGTCAACATAGTTTCTAAGTTTGCTGAGCCATAGGCAGCTCTGTAAGCTAGAAAACTGCCAGTTTAAAATACGTAAGCTAAAAGCCCTGTAGTAATGTCACCCTCAGTAGCCCAATGGAAAAGGTAATTATTTCATTCATCGTTATTTTTTTCTGTAAGAGAGCAACAAATTAAAACAACTAATCCACTTCACTGAACAATATTTAGAGAGCTCAGAGGCTTCAATTAACCACAGTTTAATAAAGGTACTAATCTGTATTAAATTAAATCCTTCAAGGGCTCACATGGAAACAATACGTAAGTAGTAATCAGCAAGTCCTGATAGAGGGGCCTACTGGGGCAGATGGCTGGAATGTGCTGTGTAATGAAATTCCAAGAGATTTAAACCCAACCAAAAAAAAGAGAAATTGCTCAAGCCTTTTTAAGTAAAAAGTGTTTGTGGGTTTTTTTTCCCCTGACACTAGATTTTAATATCCAGCATACTCAAAACTGCATATTCTAAAAAAATTACATTAAAATCCTTATTTCATAATCAAGTCAAAACAAGAAAGTAATTTAAAGCTGCTTACATACCCTCCCTGTGAATGACCTTCATCATGCAACTTTGCAAATGGTAAGACTAAGCTCCTCAACTGGATTTTTTCCATTTCTGTGAAATGAGTATCCACTAAACTCAGAAGCTCTGATTAGCCACAATTTGTGTGTTTAATTTCTTCCAGAATCCTCTGGAACATTGCAAGCTGCACTAAACATACAATGCTGGAGAGCAGCAGTGTTTTTTGTCCTCAATCATATGTGCAGTTGTGTGTATGTAGAATTGAATAACCTTGTAGAGTTCAAGAGGATTAATATTAGCAGTGTTGTCTTTTAACAGACGATATTTGTTTTATATTAATTTAATGAAAGG
>VZSC01016134.1:73356-94120 GCA_013398225.1 Steatornis caripensis | reverse complement strand
AGGCTCATACCACCTTGCTTTACACAAGGAATAAGGGTCTTCAGTCATGGTTGTGTTCTGATTTCTGTCACTGCAGGTGTTAGCGCAAGCCTCATAGCAGGTAAAAATGGAAAGACCTTATCAAAACACCACACACACCCCCAACATTGAATTGGCTATTAGGAATGCTGCATCAATCACTTTGTGTCTAGGGACTCAAATTCCAATTTTGTGATCAGTGGATGAACAGGCTGCCAATTTTCTTAGTCTCGTCTGACCCCTCAGCAACACTGAACTCTACCTTAGTCTTTGTGGGCTGACACGGTGGAAACCAAACTGCCCATACGAGTGGTGGTAATGTTTTACGGTCTAAGCTATGTCTCACATCACAACTTCATTTTCTTTCATGTACCTTTCCAAGTAAAAAGAGTCAGCTGTGACTACTCAGACTGACCAGCTGGTATAACACATCATAGCAACCCTTACTTCTTTGAGCCTATAACTTGCAACTGAGGTCAAGAGTGGTTTAAGGGAGTTGTTTAGCCTTTATGAAGAAGAACAAAGAGGGACTAACTAGCCTGTAGAAAATATTTCAATACTTCATAGAAAGTTGTTCCACAAAATATGTCTATTCACATGAAAATATTTTACTAGGTACTGGCGTTAAAAACAGAGGATAAGATCTACCAAAAAGTAAAGACAGCTCTCTTCTTCCTGTTTTCATGTTCAAATGCCTTCACAGCAGCTTTCCAGGCTGTTTCCTGTAATGGTGCAAAAACTGTAAGCTTTATCCTCTGCAGGTGGATAACATCCATCAACAGCCTTTATCACGACTATTCGTTTCAAATTTGGGGAGAGAAAGAGATACGGGGCTCAATCCCAGAGAGTGGGTTTGTTGAGTGATGAAGGTTTATAACATTTTGCCCATGAGTCAGAATCACTTTCCAACCTTCAGCAAGTGTGTTCATGCTTGCTGTTTACTTCCAGATTGGTGTAATGGAGATCCCCCACCCCAATGGTGTTTTATGTTTATACATGTATCTATACTGTTGCAAGAATTATTGCATGTAAGGGATCATGCAACGGCAGTATCACTTTCTTGTTGAGACCATTTCTGACAGCTGGCACATTAAACTAATACGCAGAATCAGCTAACCGTTGCAGCTAAAAGCACAAGGAAGGAATGTGAAGGCATGTGGCTTGTTTTCCTCATTGCTAGGCTCCAGTCCTTCAGATTTTCCAAAGTCACAATACTCTGAGTTGCCCACAGAGGAGAATTTGCAGGATTTGAGATTTAACAAGGCCCACCCAGATTCACTGTAAAATTGTAATCCTAATATTAATTCAAGGATTAGAAACAACACTGTAAGACTGACTTAATAGTCTTGTTAAGTCACAGCCAGAATCAGCTGAAAGAAGGCCTTTCAGTAAAGCTTTCAAATATCAAGCAAAGCTAAATCCGTAAATTAAAATAGGATGGAAAATCCAGTGGAATATTTGTTATTCTATATAATGCAGGTAATAATTATGTGTTGATACACATCATGGTTAATATGATTAAATTCTGATATAGATTACCTTTGAAGTAATTTATTACACAAAAATTTAAAATTTAAATCCTGCTTGAGTCTTTATATCATCTTTTGCTTGAGAAATTCAGCAGATTAAACCAAGTTTCAAACTTCTGAGACTTAGATACTAGATTATCTTTTTCAACAGTTCTTTTAAAGTAAGACCCTCCGTTCAGATCAAACAAGAACACTAAAAGCACCTACTTAATTTATATTTCTTGTGATTTTCTTCTTTTCTTAGTCTGTGATTTAATAAGAAATTGTGTCACAAAGGTCTTATTTTCCTTCTAGTTTGACTCTGAAGAAGAGACGTGAAACTTTATAACATCATATTTGGTGATTGTTTCTTTGTTATTAAAGAATGCTATGTGTTTACTTCCATTTAAGCCTCATAGTTAGGACGTAACATCAGGGATGAAACAGGAATAATGGATTCATGTGCACAAAAAGAAAAAAAACATGCTTTTACTATACACATCTTGGAAAAATATGTGTGCTTTTACAGTCATATTTGAGTCACACAGCAGTGGGAATAATGATTAAATTGAATATAATTTATTATATTCTACTTCCTTTGCCAATTAAGAAAGAGCATGCCGAGGAATAACTTGTGAAATTTCACAGCCCACAGGGAAAAAGACAAATATTTTTTGTATACATGGAACTGTATGACAAAAAATACCTTGCATCATGCACTTACCTACCACTGGGCTCAAAATTAAAGTGATGGAATTATGCACTTTTTCATTTTATCTGTCCAGAATTGTCCATTTTTTGGAACATTGTAGGGCTCTTGGATTAGATGGTCTCACTGCCTTCATGTGAAAGGGGGGAACAGTTGGTAGCACTAGTCACAGTGATCTTTATTATTTAATTGAAGTTGAATCAGTGCAGACTGTTGACAGAAAGAAGGAAAAAGCAGTGTTTCTTTGCCATGGGGAGTAAAAGAGCAGTGATCAACACTAGAGCATACAACCTGGATGAAGAATGTTGTAGTGTGACGAAAGTCTTCAATTTCTTAAGTGCAGTTATGATACTGAGTCAAAAATACTAGAAAGATAATGAAAATTTCTTGGCAAAAAAAAATAATGCCTTATCTCTTGACCCTGACAGATACGTGCATGACATGGAATCCTTACAGACTAAATAAGATCAGAAAACTGTAAATATGCTGCTAGTTTTTGCATGACTGATTTTTGCATTGATGCAGCAATGTAGGTCACAAAATAATATTTGATCTGAAGCTTTTTTAAAAAAATATTGGATTATGTAATGCTATAAACATTTGGTGAAGAAATGTACCTAAAAACAGAGGTATGAAATCTTTGTAGTTCTATGAGGGACTGTCTATTTCAGAATGGCTGAACTACGGCATTTTAAACGTGCTGCTTACATCATTACACCGTTACACATGCTTCCCTCACGACAGCATTGTATGTTCAAAGCATAAGCAAAGTGCCTCAAAACAGTTTCTTGTACTGTTCACAATATCTGGATCAGAGTTTATCTGACAGCGTTTCAAATTGATCATTCACTCCAATGGTTTCATAAATGCTCATATTCTCTAGATCTTTTCAACTTCTTCACTCACAGTTATGCAAATACGCAGTAGGTATTACCATAAAACCATATTTTTATAAGGAAAAAGTATCTATAGCATATTACTATACTCCTGATTAATTCAGGAATTAAATAACTAGTTTATATTTTAGTTGTGTTTTTCTTGTTTATTTATTCTTGGACTGAAACATTGCATTAGTTGGACAATTGAAACTTGGATATTATTTTTCAGGAAAATCAAATGTCAACAATCTCTGGGTACTTAACAGGAAAAAAATATGCTAACTATACAACTAAACCTAGTTTATAATAATGCCAAAATATTATAATCCCAAAATCCCTAGGAAATAAAATACTATAATGCCAAACTTGGTAGAAGTGTTTCTAAAAGAAATGCAATTGTTACTGCAGGGAGCAAGTTTCTCTTCTCAGAAACAGGCTTATAAGAGATGAACTTTGAATTTGCTATGTGTTGCTTACTAAAGCAACTGGCCGCATGATATTTTTAATGAAGAAAATATTTTTCTGCCTCGCTCCCTCCCCTCTCCCAAAAACAAAAGCCACCAAGGGTTGCATGGGAGAGAATCTGTCAGGCAGCATCAGACTTTCTCTGATATTTTTCATTGCATTGTGTCAGACAAGGCAGGGAAGAAAGGTCTGCCCTGGGAGGAGAGGAACAGCGGTTCGTGCAGTGGTATAGAAGGATTCAAATGTTCCCAAGTTGGGTTTGGGGGGAAAGAGCTGCCATATTCCTGGATGCAGGAGTCACTGCAGAGGCCAGAGGGCTGTTCTCCCTTCCCCTGCCCACCTCAGTGGTGCTTCCAGCAACTTCCAGGAAGTTCTGACCAGGCATGGGCAGACACAAGCAACAAAAGTGAAAAGAAAGCATTTGCCTTTTGTAATGCATTATATGTCTGAAAGTTTTCCCATTCTTGCTTAGTGCAAATGTCAGAGTAATAGCTGTGACTTGGATGTAAGCTCTCAGGCCTGAAAGCTTTTCTTTACTTTCTCCATCCACTTTAATGTTTGATGAAAGGCAACTGTGAGTCAAAGTCACAATATGCGTTTTGGTCTAATCTGCTGAGAAATGTTTTCCTTAGCTCTATTTGACATCACTATCAAGGCTTGCTAGCATTTCTCTCAGTTTGGTTTCAAGTGGTACATCAGCAGCATCGTTTATTGAACTATTCCCTTTATTTAAGAGTTAGCTAAAGTAGTACATTCGGTTTCAGTTGAACATCTCACTGAAATCAAAAGGCATGACAGATCATATAATAAAAAGTGACATCTGAAACAGAAAAATATTGGAGCTGTTCTTCGTAACGCCATTTGAACAGCAAATTAGATAGAGAAATATTGTAACTTCATTCAGAATATGTCCACCATTTCTTCACAAAAGCATATGTAAACAAGGTAATGTTGAAAGCACTGTTGCCAATGCCACAATTTGTCTATCAGACTTGAAATGATACATGGGGCTTGACACGTGCCTAAAATGTATCCCTCTGTTGTTTGATGTTTCCTAGGGCAGAAATCAGTAAAATCTGGTTCATAAAGTTCTGGGAAAAGAAAATTAATAAACACAGGTTATAGGACAGAAAATTAAATAGCTCATATGTATAGGATCTGTGCACATTAAGACCCATGTTTTGTACAATAAAGTTGGCAAAAATGGTCCAGGAGGGTACCCCTCCTACCTTCTAGCGCAGTCTGCACATGTTGATGATTCTGACATGTAGTTACAAGAATAGCTTAAAGATCCTGGCTGAAGTTTTAACAGAATCCAGAGACCAAGTTCTCCATCTGGCATGGTGTGTTTACAGCCTGGCACCCATGTTTTACTCCCATGTTTTGGTGTGGTTAGTGCTTCAGATGGTTTCCAATACCAGTGCTGATTGTGCATTTCTGTGCATGGAGGGTGCAGTGATCATCTCTTCTCTGTATGGGATTTTGTGTGATACCAGGGAAGATCTTTTTAAAAGTGAATAACCTCTGTTGGTAATGCCTCATCACAGCAGAGGACATGCCTTGCAGCTGTGCTGTAAATTCCGTAGGTTCTGCCATATTGTTCTCCAGACTAGAGCAGGATTAAGTTAGTGCCAGAGTTCAGTGAATTAGAGTAAACCACGGTTTGTTGGCGATTGCTGTCCCATGATAATAATGGTTTCTGTGAAAGTCTGTGCTGAGAGTTGTAGTCATTTCAGCCCTCTGGGGATGTCTGCTGCTCACTAAAGCTTTGGAGCGTCAACATGATTCAAGTACTGTATTTTCAGTCTGTTTCCCACGCCTGGTTCTGGTGTCCGTTTGTATACCTAAAGACTTCCCTTTTTCTTTGTTTAACCAGGGCTGCACACAAAAGGTGAAGAAACTACAAAATTGCTTTCACGTCAACAGGTTCATCGTGCCAGATTTCCCACAAAAAGAAGCCACGTTAATAAGCTTTGTGGCTCTTCAAAATTTTGGCCCTTTTTTCTTTCACAGTGAAACAGATTGATGCAAGTACTCTGTGCTGTCTTTGGAGTGTTACTGTGCCCTGCCTTGTGAACTAGTCATCTATAATTACTGCTCTCACATTCTTCTGTCCCTCTGAATCCCAATAGTGATCACTTGATTTGGCAGAAGTTTGCAATTTTATATGATAAATTAAGAAAATCTTCATGAGTGTTCTCTTTATGAAGCTGGTAACAGAGACATTTGGAAAAATAGGCATGGAACTTGCATTATTAGCGAAAAAAAAACCAAAGAGAGAAGATGTGCCTATTTAGGGGAATAATCTACTATAAGCAAGTTTCTTTCAATTTATTCTTTGGAATTCTAATGTCATTTTGTATCTCAGCAGTTTCTAATCGTTTCTTAATGTGTTAAATATTTAGCCATTTGATCTGTCCTTGCATTTTCTGAAATGTATCTTTTCTAGTTTCCTTGCAGAAGTCTCTGTCCTGCTACTTCTGCAGTGAAGGTCCACTACTCTAACAGTTGTACTTTATGACAAAAATTATAAACTTGGACAGAAAGTCCAAGTTTATGTCTAAGAACCTTGAATATCTAAAAAAGTCATATTAGTCCAGCATATCTTATAGCAAACTTACAGGGCTGGCTTTATTTTTTCTTTGAAATGCAGACCATGTAAGTAAATTTCCATTGGAGAATGAAAGAATGTGAGTATCAACCTGAAATATTTCCATAATAATTTATCCCTGCTTCATACCAGATGTTGGTATATCAGATTGGGATACATACAAAGAATAGGTATGTTTACAATTTTCTCTGTGGCTGTAAAAACCTACAGCTGTGAAGAATTGACAGAAAAATTAGCTGCTTCCAGATCTCTCTTGGTTGCAGCTAAAGTCCACTTAAAATAATTAGTCCAAAGAGATGATAGGATTTAGACTGCATTGTTAAATCTTCCTATGTGATTTGAAACTTGTTCAATTTTTTCTAAGTTAATAATGCAGGTTCAAGTTGACCCTATCTGCTTAATGATGTGGCGTAATCAGAAATCATAACATGTTTCATTCCAGTATATGCAACTTGGCCACTATGATTATCAGCAGAAGAAAGCACTGTACTGTTAGTTTATTCCATATCAGACAACTGATGTTATAAGATCTGAATAATAAGGGCTCTTATAATTCAATATCACATAGTTCCAAAATGCTAACAAAAAACAGAATTAAAAATTTCCCCTTATGATGCAGAAGACATAAGAAGCTTCACAGTTACACCAGACTGTGCTACCAGGGTGAGAGATGCTTATCCTTGGGCTATTTTGTCTTGTGTCTATTTGGTGACAGTGTTGGTGCAGGAAGCTGGAATGGCTGCTCCTCCTGCCAGGAACCCGACTGTTACTCCCTCATGGGAGTAGCACAAGAGAGTGACAAGCAAAATGGAAAAGAGGGGTTATCAACAGGACAATGAGGAAGAGCCAGCTTCATGCTTGCCCTTGGTTTGGTGAATGAAGATGTTTTCAAGCCGGGTGACTCATAGGAGATATCTAGATGCAAGCAGTCTCCAGAAGAAGAGGAGATGAGATTGTGAAGAAGCACAGAGGAGTGTAGAGAGGGAAAAAGATGTCACCCTGCCCAAAAGAAATATCCTCTGGTGTTTTGCCTTCTGGATTTTTCAGTGGGTAGACTAAATTTCTCCCTTCTTCAGCTATGGGAAACACCCCTTCTTCCACATCTGAGAAAATTATGAGTTTGGCTTAACAAAAGAGGAGGGAGATAAAAGAGCTGATCAGCAGTGTTGTCTCATCTCTTAGAACTGGCTCCTCTCTTGTTCCATTTGTCCAAAATGACATCTGGAGGAAGGCTAGAGGGTAGTGAAACTAGGACCTCAACAAAGGCATTCTAGCAAAGGATGTCTGTGGGGCTGCATTATGCAGGGGTCTCAAGAGGGACTTGTGAGTAACTGCAGGTCTGGAAGATGAGATTAAATGTGAACTGTGGCGTATAATTGGTCCATTTGAATGTTTAGGCTTGGAGAACGTCTGGAATCCCCATTCCTTCAGGCCCTTTCAAACATTTATGTACAATTTAATTTTAATTGCTTCATCAACTCAGCACCCACACAAAGGCTAGCAAAAGCGCCTCACTCTAATGAAAGAGCAGACAATGTTATAGCTGTCATACTTTTGTGGGGTAGAGTGAGTAATTTAGAAATCAAGTAGTTCAGACCAAAATTAGGTTCAGTGCAAAACTCCTACGTGTGCATTTTAACCTCACGATTTTTTATTAGAGAGCAATGAGATCTGTCTTTATGTGAAAGTTATTTTCTTTCCTTAATTTGAAGACTTAAAAATAATGTTACACTTTTTTTAGAAGCCAAAACCAAATTTACTGGTTTAAAAGAGAAACAGCGTGCCAGCACCGAATAGCAGGAAAATTAGAAATAAAATTACATAAGTTAGAACTTCCTATAAGTGTATTGCTGTTCTGTCAGATTTTGATTAAAACATTGATTCTTATAGCAGTTCTTTACAATTAGTATTACAAATTCTTTACTACGCTGGAGTGAAATATTGAGGTTATGCTGGATACTTCTGTGAAAGCGTTAACACAGTGCTCAGCAGTGGTGGTCAAGAAAATCAAATCAATTTTTAATAGAAATTATTAGGAAAGGAATAGATACCAAACCAGTGAACGACTGCTTGCCACACCGCCAATCTGCATTTCACACAATCTGCAGTTTGGTGCACACTTTGGGTTCCTCCCAGAATGAAGGATAAAATTAACTGGAAAAGTTTTGGAGAAGAGCAGCAAGGATGATAAAAGGTAACAAATGGTTTCTGTGTGAGGAAATACTTGGCAAATGGTTAATCTGGGGGGAGGAGGGGGAAGAAAAGATTCTACCTTGCTGTTGTGATCTAACCCCAGCTGGCAACTCTGCCCCACACAGCCACTCACTCACTCCCCTTCGGTTCGATGGGGAAGAGAAACAACAGAATAAAAATGAGAAAACTTGTGGGTTGAGATAAGGACAGTTTTACTAGGTGAAGCAACAGCCACGCATGCAAGCAAAGCAATACAATGACTGATATGAAGAGGATGGATGGGAATTGACTGTTCACTGCCTCTCTCAGTAATATAAACATCATGGGAAAGTATGAGGAGTCATGTTCAAAACAAACAGAACCAACAGATTTCCCTTGCAGCAGTGAGAAGGATGTTAGGATGTTACAGATGCTGAAAGTTTACATGAAATCACGAGACAAGTTTGTGGAGGAAAGCCTATAGAGGGTTACAGAACACATAGAAATCACAACAACACAGGAACTCTGTGAGCAGAAAAGAGTTACTAGCTGAGAAACTATTAGGAAAAAGCTTTATATACATTTGACATGTTTTCCCTTTTCGCTGGCACCTATTTGTGACTCTTGTAGAGACAGGATAGTGGGCCTCATGAACCCATTAGCTGATCAAGTAGGGCTTTCTCGCTGGAAAAAGTTTATCATTTAAACAACTTTAACCTCACAGCAGATTGGTGAAATCATAAATAATTATCTAAAGTAACATCATGAATGAAGTCAATAAGCTTAATTCTTCCCCTCGTATGCCAGCACTCACAAGAAGGAAATAGGGGAATTTTTGAAAGTGTTCTTTACAGTATATCCTTCATTTTAATAAGCTTTTCTTTAAAACTTTTCCCTTGCACTTCTACTGATCTTGAGGAGTTCTGTAGGAGCCTGGATGTCTACACCAATTCTTGGATCCAACAATTGTCCCTCGTTATTTTTCAAATGTCTGTTAATCTTTCCAGTTAATTTATCAATAGCATAGATAATAACAACTGGTCACATATGCCTGGTCTATGTAATGTTTTCAAAATATATGAAGCATAAATAGAAATTTGTATAGCAGCGTTAACAGTGACATACAAAATGTCAGATATATACTTGAAATCAGAAACTATAGAGTGACAAGTTTCCAATTATTTTTAAATTACTCTATTGCTTCCAAGTACAGTATAAAAATTACATCTGGTAAACAATGCTAACAGATAAATTCTGTAATGTACTGTAGTAATAAATGACTGCATTCTATGCCCTCCTACACTGTACTGACTACAGCCTGATTTTCAAGACAATTCAACATTGTTCTTGGAAATCCAATGATAAAGTGCTTGGGAAATCAGTTAGAAGAAGAGCAAAAGGTACAGAAATACAGCTCTAGTGGGTAAACACCTGATGGCCAGCCTCTAGGATGCTACTAGTAATAAACAGTCTGTTAGAAACTGAAACATTTTGGGACAGTCTGATGATTCCTGTCTTAATGTCCATCGAGGTCAATTTCTAAAGCTTCAAACAAGACATAAAAGTGCTTATAATGCTTATAATTGGACAATGCTTAAAGGAGGGGTAGAAATTTGGCTTAAGCACACCAAGTAATAAGGTTTTATTGAAGTATTGCCACCGTTATATTAATCTATCTATAGATTATTATAAGATATTCTAGCTATAGAATAGCTAGATATGGGGTCTTTACTTAGCAACAGTGGGATTTGCAAAGGTGCCCATTTGATTAAGGAACAATAATCACATTAGTTTGCAACAGCACTGATGCTGTTCAGTCACCAGATGCTCCTGCAAATCCTGTTTGTAATTTGCTTCTGAAATACCCCATTGCCTGTCCAGCTGCTCTGCCCCACACAAGGTAGAGAAAGGCTTTTAACGACACCTCTCTTGCCCCAATGAAACCCGTCTTATAACCTGGTTATTTGTGGGAGATAAACAAAGCTGGGAAGCAGAGGATTAGAAATGCCTCCAGTTCTGCTCTGCCACTGAAATTGCAGGTTTCAAAAAATGTCAGTCTTAGCGCTCTTTTGAAAATAATTCAGAGGTCAGCAGTTAAGCATCCCAGTTACATCACGTATTAAAATCTGCCGGAATTTATCTTCCTGCAAAACTTCTGTTCTTTCTTAATTTTTAATATTTGCTCTCCTCTTTTATAAGGAGTCAGTACCGAGGTCGTTGCTAACTACTGTTTGACAGTTCAATTCATTAACATAAATTGACAGTTCAATTCATTAACAGTGAGCCAGGTTGAAAACGTAAATAATATGTATGTTTGTAGCATTAAATGTGCAGCATCCACCTCTGTGAAAGCACTAATTTGCAGTTGCAGCATATTGGAAAAACCAGCTATCTCTGCTTGTTGGCTGTTTCTTTATTACTCCTCAAAATTTAGGAGTATCTATGGCACTGGTAGTTTCATTGCCAGAGTCATAACATTAAAGCACCTTTAAATGAACTCTGGCAAAGACAGTTGTAATTTCCCGTGGCATCAGTGGCATGTGCCAGCTGTACCTAAGTCCCTATCTATAAAACATCCTTCACAGTGCGACCAGGTGACATACGTGAGTAACTGTCGTGGCTTGTGTTGATTTCTTAAGACAAAAGATGTGGCTTCTGCCCCAAGCTGCTTTGCGAGCTGAAACCTGAATCCAGGAACAATCTCCAGAATCTTGTCGAGCCCAAATACTGAAGTTTCACTTCAAAGTCAGCTTTGGATTTTCAGTCAGTTATCTCAATCATATGAAATCTTCCCTTTCCTCCCCTCGCTCTTTCTCCACCCTCTCAACCAAACCAGACTCCCTGGTGTTAAAATGCAAGCAGTCTTTTCCAGCTGACTCCCCAGTAATATTCTTTACCTCATTGAGCTGTTTACTAGCTGCACTCGACACTGCAACTTTCTCTACCTTTGCTGTTCTCCACAGACCATCTTTGATCTGATCCTGTGCTAAAGAGATGTCACGAAATGTGCGCAGGGCCTCTGTTGCTCTGAACTGTATGGTAGAGAAATCTCACAGGTCGTAACTTTGCTGGAACAGAATGTGTAAATATATATGCATATAGAGTGTGTATATGTACATGGTTCATATATACATTGTATACAAAATATATGTATGTATTTTACACAAAAGCTCAGGGAACCAAGAGAGAAAAAAAATCACATGGATTAGCCAGCCTAAGAAGTTTAGAAGTTGATGCATACGCTCAGCCTTGACCATCCAGAGTGCATCAGAGCTAATGTACATTCAGAATAGTTTAGTGCTTGTGTATTCATCAGTGCCAAGGGTGAACAGAATGCCATGCACTAGATGCAGCCTCATTGAAAAGGAAAGGAGGCTATGTATGCATTTATAGGAATAGAGAGGAATTCATCCAAACTTGAGGTGGGAGGGGGAAGAGTAAAAATATTTTATATTTGGAAAACGCTTAAAATAAGTAATTGAACACATATAATTCTATGTACTAAAAAAATCTAAGTGTTCATATGAGATGGTTGTTCTTCAGTGTTGATATCGAGAGTTTACAGTAAAGAAGTAGTACTCAAACTTGTAAACATTCAAGTTGTGGTTTAAGTTACTAACTTTTAATTAAGCTGAAAACAATGCAGTTGCTTGTCTCTGAAAGACGAAGGTTTATGTTTATGACTTTCTGAAAACTTACATTCACTTCAGTACAGTATCTGTGGTGAGAAACAGTGACAAACCCCAGATTCTTTGGAAAAATGCCATTGTTGATTAATTGCAATATCTTTCAACTCTGTATAGATTTCTCAGTTACCCAATAAACACACTGGTTTCATTCTTTGGAGATTAACAATCTGCATTGTGTGCTCAGGTTCTTTCTAGGTTAGTACACTGTTTCTTTTCAGGGATTTGTTTTCCTGGGTTGAACTTAAGAACTCTGAGCACCTTATCACACTTTATCACACTTTCACAAGCTTGCTGTCTAAGAGGGAAAGAAGAGGGGGAAAAAATGCTCGTCAAGGCTTCTGCCAGTTAAATCCAAGCTCTCAGGGGATTTGTTTTTCTTTTGGCGCCAGATTAGATGTTCAAACCAAGCGGTGCTTTGGGGCTGCGGGTGAGTGTCCACTGAACCCTTAACGAGGCTAATCCCACAGCAGCACATTCCAAGCAGCTAATGGGTGCAAGGTCTTTGCTTGCTCTCACATCTCTCTGCTGCGGATGGACTGAGCTTCTTGTTTGGGGGGCGGTCACAAATGTGTTATTAGCGATGATCGGCGGCAGGGAAACTTGGACAGCAGAGTTTGCTCCGGGACAGACTTAAACACCAAGCTTGATGCTCAGGTAAAGAAGAGGGAGAAAAAATGTTCTTGGTGGGATTTTGCAGCTAGATTAATAAAGTGAGAGACTTCACCTACAGATCTAAGCTACGTATCAACTAAATCCAACTATAAGTATGGCATGTACCTTAGGAATTCACTGTGGACTTTAAATTGTCTTATGAATTAATACTTAATGATTGCTTATGAAATAAGAGAAAAGATAAGCTTCTTGTTCTGCTGTGCTTGAAAATACTTTGCTATACTTTTCTAAACTTTTTGCTACTTTATTCACGTTCTAAACAAGAGTTTAATGCAGACTGTTTTGTTATGAATGTGTCTATTTCCTCAAGTTATTCTAATTTTGTTATGAAGACTCTACGGCAAGTGACATAATTTATTACACTTCCAAACCTTGTATTTCATTGCAAATTATCTCTGTCACAGAAGGATAACTTGCATGGGGCAGTGAAACCAGATGCTTTCTTTTTTGTTTGGAAAGACAAGGAATTATGAAATTAGTAAATCGTGTATTTTGGCATTATGACTGTGTTGGGTAGAATAACATATTGTTTGAAACCTGGAACGTTTTTTTTTTTCCTGATGTGAATAAAGGACTTTTAAAATCACACTATTATTTTTGCAATATTACGTTCGAAAAAGTATGCTGAAAATTCAAATGCAAATTATTATTATATTTAATGTAGCTGGGTTTCTTTTCTACTTGCAAAGACAGTATGAAAATTAGTAGGAAAACAAATTTTAAATGTTATTTTTTTGGTTTTTGAAACCCTGCTTGTATACCTAGAGAAAAAAGTTTTCAGTGAAATACCTGTTATGACACATTTTCTATTGGATCTTGAGGCTTAGAGAAATCAAAATAGTGGCCGTCTTTAGAAAAGATACATTAGTTCTAGGTAGTAATTAGTGAATTCATTACATGTAATGCATTGTTTTTAGAAAAGTGCACAAAATTTATGAAACTTAATAAGGGATATTTTTAGGGAATCTTGGCAACAGGAATGATGATCATATGCTAGGTAAGCTCTGCAGTAGGAGCTGAATTTGGATGCCAGGAAGAAAAGTTGGCTTAGAAAAGCTTTTCATGCTTTCTGGAGAAGATAAAGGATATTGGAGGCATGAATTCAGTGTTAAAAGGAACAAGTGTGAAGATAAAACTGGCATTATTCTGTAAGTGTTCTACTTTCATCAAAAAGTTACTATATACATATACAACAAAGGGGATTCATAAATCTGCAGCTTCTTATCAGTGTGCGTCTTCTTAAAGCAATACAGAAAGCTTGGATCTCAAAGGGGAGAAATTTCAAGCATGTGTGGTCCATACAGTAAAGTATGCAATTTCAAATGTTAGCACTGCAATACCTGAATAATAATTATAACTTCCTTTTTTTCTCTACAACCCTCAACAAAAACAAAACCCCTAATTTTCCCACATAGTTTAGCTTCAACAGTTCTGCAGTAAGAGGGTCAACTGAAGTTCATAAAGTTCACTCTGGATGCCTTGACAGTTCTAGGAAGTTATTTTATAAAAAGACTTCATTTGCCTGACAAGACTACTAAATTAAGAAATTACTCTGTGATGCACTAGATTTCTAAAATGATTTGACTGTATAATATACAATGTTGTGATGATGATGATGATTATTATTATTGTTATTATCTACATCATAGGCTTGCTAAGCATTTAGAATTTACAATACATTAGAACTTCAAGTTAATCTCTCCTATGTAAAATAGAACTTTTTTAGATTTTTTCAGAATGTCTACTTAACTGTCCTTTGCTTAAACGTGAAACAAAATTTGACCCACATTCTGTAATATATTTATTAACTGTTTGCTACAGTAAGGAAGAACAGTCAAATACAGTTCTATTTAATGTTTTTAACAAACTTTTCTTTTTCTTGACAGTAAAAATCATGTTAAGGTGTCTGCCATTCCTACAAAATATGTAACATGAGTGGCCACTAGAACCAATAACACATTATCTTCTGTGAAAAAAGGCAAAAGAATAAATTTTTATGTACTGAGAGTGATAAGTAATGAATGCAGCTAGAAATTCTTATTATGATACTTTATAGTATTAGTGACATTCATTAACTCCAAGAAATTTCCACAGTTCACAATGATTTTCAAAAGTCACAGTAACACAGGTTTCTGAGTTTAAACATGAAAACAAGGTGCAGATTGTGTTGACAAAAAGGTAACATTAGATAGTAAGGTAACATTAGTTAGTAAAGGTAATATTTAGATAGGTTACTATCTAGCCTTACATAGTAAAAGGTAACACTAGTTAGTTAGGTAATGTTATAAAGGCAATTCTGTATTTTCTCATTTTATAGAGGCAAGATGCTCAAATTTCCTTTAAATTATGTAAAGCTCATTTCACATTACTTAACTCCCAGATAACTTTTTCATAGTTCATGATTTATAGTTCTGTTTATGCTGTGCAATTAAATAGGTAATTTTATTATTTAAATACATTTTATAAAATTTATCTGTTTGAAATTATGTTTTAAGGGAAAGTTTCAACTCATCTCCTTCTTAAATGAAATAATTGAATCCTATCTGGGGGAATCTTTTAGAGAGCTTGTGAAATTTCGTATGATATGGAGTGAGGCTATTTAGATACTTAAAAAGATTTCTGAACTCTGAAAGTCTGTCATTTATTGTTTTGGGTTTTTTCTTTCCTATCCATCTACCGTTCTTTTAAAAAAGATCTCTTGTGTAGCGGAAAATTAGGACTATGTTGAGGGAATTTACTTGCTTTCCTGCAAATAGGTAGGGGAAGATCTTGAGTGTTATGAACAGGCATAGTTTCATTGAACTCAGTTTTAGAGGTTCCATCAGCTGGTCATCTGACTCTTAATGTATCAAAGGTTTTTGTGTCTTGTTTCAGAAACAGATCTTCCCTTTTTTTTTTTCATTAAGATGCCCAATATGAAACTATTTTATGGCTCCATGTTAAACAGCACTCACAGTACTTGTATAAAAACTTGCATTGGAACCATGATGTTAAAAATTTTATTGCGAGATTTTAATTTTCTAGTTTCTGAGATTATTTTTTTAATGTGAACTGACTTAGTTGCATCATTAAAATGAAAACAGATTTTTTTAAAGTATTTTAATGAATAGGTGTGGTTTTTCTCTACCATGCAGAAAGCTTTACATCTTGAATTAATTCTTCTCCAGTGGTTCCTGCTATGAGAATATAGATAATGACATCAAAGTCGTCTGGCTAGTGAATATGAGACAATCTTAAGAGCTTGTGTTGGGTGCTTAGCTGTAGAACGGAACCATATCTCTAATGGAAAAATATTTGCTCTGTGCAAGATGTGCATGCACTGTGTACCTGCAAAGTCAATAAAGTTTAATTTTATGTTTGAATTTTCTCTTCAGTTGTACTATAAGTTGTGTTTAATAAGCAAATAGAGCTCATAGCATTTCCTTTCTCATTTTTAGGCACAGAAATCATGGATAGAAAGAGCGTTTTACAAGAGAGAATGTGTTCATATCATACCCAGCACCAAAGACCCCCATAGGTAATTGCATGCTACTTGTATGAAAAACGAAAGTCAATTACAAGAAAATGTCTACATATATGTGTATGTATATGTCTGTATATGGTTATAAATAGTTTGTAAAGACTTATTTGATCAGAAGGTGGTTGAATTACATCTGGAGTGATGGATTCCTATGGGCACTATTTGTTTACATTTCAAAACATATTTAATCCAAAAATAAAAGATAAATCAAAGGTGGATCAGCATCTGTATTTCATTTCCTTATCTTCTTAGTTCAACATTCAGTGCCTTGAATATTTACCTAAATTGAATGCATGACACACAATACTGTTAAAAGAAAATAATTGCAGTGAACTACCAATTTAAAATATAAGCTAGTGCATGCAGAACCTGGTGATGGCCTGATGTAATCTGAAGAGAGTAGAAAATGTTAACTTCATGTTGCACATACTTAGAACAAAGCATGATTTTACTGGAGTATAGGAGAGTCCAAAGTAAACAAGATCATAGAAAGAAAAGGTAATATCTGTACTATGTTGCTTCCAGGGGTAAAGGCTCAAGATAGCAGGGAAGTGGTCAGCAGAGTTGAAGAAGGAGGGAATTTTTAGTATTTGAAGGCCATTTAAGATCGTTTCCCTGTTCAGTTTATACACGCACGTGACTCAAGTTTTCTGTTTGTTTAATGTTTGTTTAGGTGTTGCTGTGGGCGTCTAATAGGTCAACATGTTGGACTGACTCCAAGCATCTCTGTTATTCAGAATGAGAAAAATGAAAGCAGGCTTACTCGCAATGACATCCAGTCGGAGAAGTGGTCCATCAGCAAGCACACGCAGCTCAGCCCAACGGACGCTTTTGGAACCATTGAGTTCCAAGGAGGAGGCCACTCCAATAAAGCCATGGTAACCATGTTTTTCTCTTAGATAAATAGTGTTTCTAGCTCAAAAAGTGCATTCACAAAGAACAAATAGGATTCTTTCTTAACTTCGTTTTCAAGTATTATTTAGTGTAAGACCGTACCATATGTTTTTATATATCGTGTGCCAAAGAGAACAGAATGAACTGTAAAAGCTGGAGTGCAGCTTAGGAGGGGCTACCTTTATGAAGACTGAAGACATGCTAATGTGCTTCTATCTCAATTTTCTTCCAATGGCTAGCCATCCCTCTTTTTCTGAATAACTTTAGAATTCAACTACAGTTTCCCATTCCTGGGTGTGTCTGCAAGGCTGACGAATTTGAAACATACCAAATTTCTTTTAATATTCTTCCAGACATATATCAGAGGATACCCCAGGTAGACTTGTGGGTTCACCTTTCTATGAAATGGTAGGCCCAGGAAGTGTCTAAGCTAGGAACTGGAAAATCCCTATTCTGACACAGATTTCCTTGAGCAAGTTACTTAGTTATAATATAATGCTATGAAGCGATACCAAAGTATATTAATCTAAAGGCATGGCTCCACTAAGTCGAAGAGATGTTTCCAGCACCCACACTAACCCATGCATGTATTTCTTCTATGTGGCATTACATGAAAGGAAGAATCTCTCTGTCTCTTTCTAAACTGCAGAACCTGGGACTTTAGGAACAAAAGATGAGTGTGTACCTAGAACATCATGGCTTTGAGCAGTAGTTAGGGCAGAAGCTGAACCCCTGGGCACTCTGTGGAATAACTTGCCCAGCAACCCAGCACCACTTTCTTTGCCTGAATTCTTCCCAACAGGTCTCTCAGATCTGTTGTGGTAGTAGATATATTAGAGACAATGAAGAGCTCAGGTACTATGCTAGCAAGAGACAGATTATTTTCTCAGATGGATAAACAGGTGCTAGAAATTGAATGATTACTTGAGTGGATGGTTCTATTCACGAAGATGGATAGCTTCTTTTCATAGAAACCAAAAAACAATGTTGCACCAAGAAACAGATAGAAAATTAATTTGTTTCTCTGAAGAGTATCACAGACATTTTATGTTCAGTTGATAAGAAATCACCTGAAGTCTGCAAGACTACAGAGAGACTGATTCAGTAAATAACATTTCTTTAGTGTGAGTAAATTGACACCTCCCTCAGCACTTGGTCTGTGCTAATAGCAAAATTCGTAAATTTTTCTGAATCAGGCTACAAGAAATGAGATGGGATTTATTAATGGAAACTGTAACCTCAGAATTATAATTGGGAAACTGGTATTTAATTAATGGAATAGATTAGTGCATGCTGACATATTTTTTTTCCTCCATGGGAAGTAATAGAAATAGATTTTAATAATATATATACAAATTTGATAGTGAATTTATGTATACTTTGCATGTATATTTGCAAGCTACAAAAGCAGTGATACCAGTTACCACCAGACAATTAACAGTGGCATCTTTATCTGTGAAAATGAAAATTACACTGAAATTATAATAGAACACATGGATTTGGAACAAAACAGAAAAGATGATGTAGGTTTACATATTGCAAATAGAACTGACTGTGCCATTAGTTTCATTTCCACAGCGACACAGGACAAAAATTCTCAAACAGCATGAATTTTAGTAATACAATTGAGTTGTTAAAGTATCTTCAGTGGCGCTGCACTGCACTACTTAAATCAATAATATCAATAGTTGAGGGTGCAGCAGATCATATAGAAACATATAGCCAAGATTGGATAGCATCGGTTATTGAGATCAGTTACTAAAGAAGCCTTTCTTTCAGTCTTCATGTAACCACAGATGATTCTAGATTTTTTTTTAATGGATTATCTGCCTTCACACATGCACAAAAAAACCCTTAACATTGTTTCATTAAGTGGTATCCCTGGATGCCATATCAACCTTTTTTAAAGGACTGCTCTTCACAGAACTCAAATTTCTTTGATCATGGTTTTTCAAAGTTAGGTGAAAAATGGCTGACTGAAAAGCTTTAGTGTTTAAATGTGTTTCTCATTGAATGCATTCCAGTGATACATTTAATATGCACAATAAAAAGCTAACATATCTTTGCAACTGTGAGAGAAATGAAGTTTACTTCAGTGTTATAAGCTTAACCTTTCTTATGGTGCATGAAAACTTGAAAGAGCACCAACAGAATTCCAATGTACGTAAACAGTTTCTTCGGCAGGCTTTCTAATATTCAGATCCTTAAAATGTTGTTATTATTATTAAGGATATTTGGAAATCAGACACATAAATAGATACATTTCTTCTTTTAAAGTATATTGAGTTTTATCAAAATTGTGTTAAAAGGTTCATAAAAGCCATCAGTGCTTTTGAGAGAAAAAAAAGAGAGATAATCCTTAACTTGCATAAACTGTGAGAAAGGCAGCAAACACTGGGTTTGTTACAGTAAATTAAAGAACATTTACAGAATTTAACAGATGATGTCCTACATGGAGAAAAAAGAGAAATAACACAGAAAAGTATCTATCCAAATCTCATTTAAATCAATGAGGGTCCTTGCACTGACTGTTTGGTGGATCTTGGCTGAGGGCTTAAGATGTTAAGAATATTGACTTATAAGGAATTAGACTGGTTTTAGTCTAAGTGACAATTTTTCTGTTGAATTCAATGGGAATTACATCAGGCCTATTTTTTATGTAAACATCACACTTTGAGGGAATCAGTCTAGCTTGAAGAACTGTTTGCAGTGATAGAATCTTATTTATGGTAGGTGAAATAGCCGCCTAGCACCTGCACACATCAAAGAGAAACAAAGGAGCAACATTAGACTGCAGATCACAAAAAGTTCTCTGATTTTCTCTGAAGAACTACAACAAATTTCTGAATTGTATTTCATTCGCCGAGACTCTCATCTGCAAACATTCACCGTATACTTTAATGAGACAGCTATGCTTGAGTAACAGAGTAGTAATTTTACCACTCAGGAACTTCAGCTTTTGCCCTAGGGCACTGCAGTTCAACTTGCAAGCATCTGGCTGTTTGACTGATGATGGGCACAGTTATTTTTTAGGAAAACAGTTGATAAAAAAGTGAAACTGCTATTGGCATCAAGTGACACCCTATCTGACTACTTCTGTGCTAGTTTAGGGATCAAATGGGCATGACAGCTTGAACTAGATGATTTATCATTTCACAGCATTATGCTGATGTCAATCAGGTCAGTCCATAGGTTTTGTGGTGCAAAACTGTCACAGAATCACAGAATGGTAGGGGTTAAAAGGGACCTCTGGATATAATCTAGTCCAACCCCCTCTGCGCTAAAGCAGGTGCCCCCAGAGCAGGTTGCACAGGAACATGTCCAGGCAGGTTTTGAACATCTCCAGAGAAGGATACTCCACAACCCCCCTGGACAGCCGGTTCCAGTGCTCTGTTACACTCACAGTGAAGAATTTCTTCCTCATATTCAGGTCCAAATGCCTGTGCTCCAGTTTGTGGCCATTGCCCCTTGTCCTGTCACTGGGCACCACCGAAAAGAGCCTGGCCCCATCCTCTTGACACCCAGCCCTTCAGATATTTATAAGCATTAACGAGATCCCCTCTCAGTCTTCTCTTCTCCAGGCTGAACAGACCAAGGTCTCTCAGCTTTTTCTCATAGGAGAGATGCT
>VZSC01016134.1:42661-64814 GCA_013398225.1 Steatornis caripensis | reverse complement strand
TTTTAGTATTATTGTAATAATAATAACCAATAAGAATATATTCATAGATTTACTTAATTCTAAGTGTATGCACAGGCATCCCATAAAAAAGAATTCTGTACTAAATCCATGCCATAATGAACATTATTAATTTCAATGAATATTATTAATTTTAATTTTATGCGGTTTCTTTCCCAGGAGTCATTCGGCATGTTGGAGATGCACTGAAAGATCATGCCTCAAAATCCCGAGGGAAGATCTGCACCATTGGTATAGCTCCCTGGGGGATTGTGGAAAATCAAGAGGATCTCATTGGCAAAGATGTAAGCCCTATATGGACATAGATCACACCCAATACATATATATCTTCCAGTTACTTTTCCTTTCCTCTGCATCCCTCATTTAACAATTCCTCATAGAATTAATGTCTACAGCAAAAAATCAATACATACACAAGTTTTCCATTATGGTTGACAGCAGTTTTGGCATGGGAACAATAAAAATGCCTGCACTGTACTTAAATATACTACACTGTATTTAAAAATAAATTACAAAGAAATTTCATTATATGCTATCCCTGAAAATATACTAAAGTTTCATCCACAGAACACTGTGAACCCTGAAAAGTGCCTAAGAAAACACTGATTGCAAAGCTTGAAGTCTGATTTATTTTGAAGAAACAATACTATGATGCATTGGTTAAATTCAGAATTACAGTCTCTCTTATAATATATTCTGTCCTATACATTTTTATTGTGGCAATTGTGAAGAGCCCTGTAAATGTATTGGACATGAGATCAGACATCAAATAATCATTGCTTCAGTCACCTTCTGAAGGGCAGAGTCAGATTCTTGTACTCTTTCACATCATTCTTCTCTTTTAAACCTGTACTGTCACTCTGAAAGATTAACCCCCCTGATCTTAAATACATGAATGATTTATTTACACTGGTTATATGTTACCTGAAACTTTTCTGAGCCCATTTTTTTTTCCTCACCTCTGGTTCACTCCCAAGAGAAGAGTACACCTAAGAACCGGAGGCTAACTTTAAGTGAAGTGATATAGTCTTCTTTCTCTATAATGAATGTTTTTTCTTGTCTGCATTACTCTAAACCATTCTTCTCTATATGTTCGTCCATTAACAAGTTGCAGAGGGGAAGAAGATTCAATTATCAGTTAGGTAATAAGGAATTGCAATGAGTATGAAGAAATTGATCCGACTGGAATTCATTGCAATGCACTGTTAAAGTATACTCATCAGGGGCAGTTGTATTAGCATGGGGTTTTGCACTCTAATTTGCCAGCGCTTGTATAATAGGGTTACCAATATATACAAACAAGCAGGATGGGACTCTGCAGCAGTAATTCTGAGTCACTAATGAACTCTTCTGAGATTGAGCGTGAAAGGTGACTACCACAAATAGTTAATCACAAAGATGAGGTGTGTCTTGTTAAAGACGTGTAATGTACACATCAATTTCACATAAGCAGCCTTAACTGACTATGCATGGAGTTCTGGAACCATTAAAAGAAGACAGAAGGCAAGAAAGGACATCAGATTAGTCATGAATTTTGGATTATTGTTATTCCTTCGTTAGTTATTTCCACCTGTTGGAAATCTATCTACCTCTGTTCTCAGCTATAAAGGGGTTGTGGAGCCTTCTTTTACAGACAGAAACAGTTAAAGAAAGAAGTTGGTCTGCCAGATTTCTGATTTCTTTGAGAGACATTTTCTTCTAAATATCCTTCCAACTTAACAGGAAGCCAAGAACTTCTGTGCTAACTTTTTTTTAAAAAATCTTCCTGGTAAATCAAAAAAGGTTAATACTTAGACTGAACATCAGAAGGAAAGTGACAAAAGTTTAAAAAACAGTAAAGAAAACAAATTTGGCGAAAGTCTTTCATTAATACAGCCACAGTAATAGCTATCCTATCAGTAGGATTACAGATCCAGGGTCATCATCAAGGACAAAAATTGTTCCAAAATGTGTCTGTGATAGACAAAATTGAAACTTTTCCTCCGAGTTACCTAGCCCCTAATTTTTTTATAAAATGATTCATCAATGGCATGACGCAATGCTGAATGGTTTTATCCATCTCTAATGCACATGTAATTATATTGCTTTATGCTTACCAATATTGAATTTCATCTTCCATTTTATTGCCTAGTCAGGTTGCCTTATGAAGACTTTCTTTAACTCTTCATAGTCCACTGAAATATCTATAAGCTTTTCACAGTCTTATTAAGGCCACATCTCTCACAACTGTGTTGAACAGAACATGACTCAGCTTGGTGTAAGCCATTTATGTCACTAAATCTTCTTAGCAACACTCAGTTTTCGCAAAAATTAACTTTTCCTTCTTGTTGTTTTCCCTCTCTTCCCCTCCGCTTTCCCCCCCTTCCCAGTTACTAATACCTTCAAGGATGTTTCCTTCTTATCCAATGTGTGCAGTTTCTTTAGAAGCACTTGGTGAAGAAGATTTTTGAAAGATTTTTGAAAATCAAAGTGTGCTATATTGACTAGCTCATTAGAGGTGAATGATGTGAAATGAACCAAGAGGGGGAAATATAAATAGTGTCATAAGCATGTAAAGTGAATCATTATTAAGCAAGAAACAAAGGCCACAAAGGATTATACAGAGAGGAAAAAAGTCAACCAATAGCAAAAGGCCCGTCAAACTCCAGCATCAATGTGGCTTTATGCCTATATGCACTATGTCTCATTAAATNTGAACCAAGAGGGGGAAATATAAATAGTGTCATAAGCATGTAAAGTGAATCATTATTAAGCAAGAAACAAAGGCCACAAAGGATTATACAGAGAGGAAAAAAGTCAACCAATAGCAAAAGGCCCGTCAAACTCCAGCATCAATGTGGCTTTATGCCTATATGCACTATGTCTCGTTAAATTATGATCAGAACTAAAGAGTTGTCAAAACAGATAGATACAGAAAATTGTCTTAGTCAGTGCATGTTGCCTCCCTGTGCCTCGTGGCAAGTCATGCATGCTCAGCAGAGCTGTGCCTCTGCTAATGTTCCAGCCGTTGCCTGGCCTGTATGCATCTTGCAGTCACAGCTGAGGAGTTATATTACATTCACCAGTCCATCCAAATCAGTCGTCTCTTGGTAATCCCAAGGGCTTTCCTCAGAGACATAAAGAGAACCAGCCAAGTTATCCAAAATATTACTGTTGTTTGCTATTTGTTATATAATGTGATGGTTAAAGATCCCTAAAGGGAATTGTTTTACTCCAGTACTGTAAAAGCAATATAGCAGAAAATACTGCCTCTCTTAACACACTTAGATTCTAATTTAAAAAGAAAGCACACAAGGGAAAGGTAGGTAGTTGCCTTATTCCTGATTTTCTGACAGAACTGAGAAGGTAAAGCGGCTTGCTCAGTCAGTCTCCCAGGAAACTTAGATTATAAACAAGTTTCTCCCTAGTTACAGAGGAGTTCTTCCTTTTAAAAGAGTGCACTTTGTGAGTCTTCATAGCACGCATGCCTTTCCCTTCAGATTCTGTTCAGTCCTCATTTGGGTTTAATTCCTAGTAACCTCAGTAGGAGCAGTGCCTGGATTACAAAGAGAACACTGATTTTAGTACTTTCCTTTTGCTCAATAAAATCATCCAAATAAGTTTCATTTTTAGTCCAGTTCAAAGATAGTATTTCAGACTAAAATCAAAATATGGTTTTATTGTGTGACTCAGTCAAAAAGGCATTTCCAGCATGCTGTGATATGTCATTGATCGGTCAAGATGCTGTGGTATGTAACCTACTAACTGAAATAGAAGGTAATTTTTTAGCAATTCAAGTTTTGAGAAAAATAAAACGCAAACTTTTTCTTACTGAGCTAATTGAAACTAAAGTTGAGCTTCTGTGCTGGTATGCTGAATCACTACGAAACCATGACACCCAGTCTTCCATGCCTGCTGTAAAAATCCTTCCATACATGCATCCAACAGGTTAACATAAGGAGAAATTCCTAAATTCTCTCCATATTTCTTGGGTTTTATTCCTCTTCCTTATACTATTATAGTAATGGATTATAGTGTGCTTCTCTCCCTATATTACTTCATTGATCTTTTGGTTACCTCAAGAATGAGAGTGTGACAAAACTGAAGATCAGCAGAAATTTTGGAAAAAGTAAAATATTTGTTATTTTTAACAAAAGCTTTAGCCAGTGAAAAGGAAGCAGTAGTCATCGGCTTTTATCATTTACTGCAGCAGAATGCACAACCCAAAATATAAGCCTACTTTGTGCATTTGTGCATAAACAGATAAAAGTGCTACATAAAAGCAAAAAATTTTATCAGAAAGAAAACTACTTTCTCACAGAAAATTTATATCTATATAATAAATATGTTTTTATTATACAAATATAAATTATATATAACATATTATACTATAATACATAGTATCTATTCTATTATATGTATCACATATATATTATGTATTACACACATTTTTGATACATATGCATGCACTCCTTTCATGCACTCTGTGTTCCAGAATAAATTACTTTGTGTACTTCCTAGAATTCAGATGTTGGAAGGACGATTATTGCTAGTTGTAGATGTTCTTTGTGGACTTCACTAACAACAGATGTCTGTTCTTTTGCACTGCTCAGAATATTCAGAAAAAAACAATTTAATAAAACTCAAGCAATAAGTATACTGCTACTTGAAACCTACTGTCCTATACAGCTGAAATCATAAAAATAAGGAGCAAATATTGTCCATTTTTATACAAAAGCTAGCTAAATTTTCATTGGACTCAATATAAGTTGAATCCAAACATCCTTAGATATTTCTTTTGTTAAAAAATAAAGCCTGGGTTTCTCAGTCTGTTTCTAGATAGTGCTTCTGATTTATTAAAGACTGCAGCTTCAGAGTAACCAATTTTTATATTAGTGCAGTTGCTGAATTCTGTAACTATAATCGGAGGTAAGAACATGTCATCAGCAAAGTTTTCTCTTCGGTGCTCCAGTGGTACTCACAGCAAAACTCTGCAGTCTTGCTGTACTTGCTCAGTTATATCTTCAGCTTTTTTCATTATTGGTTTGGATGGTGGAATAGGAATTATATTTAAAAGCTGGAAGGTTGCATGCACTTTGGAGGACAGGGTCACAATGAAGAAGATAGAAGTTAGCCTGTCATGGAGCAGGCTCTACCATGAACTTCTCAAAATCTCTGGACAATAACAGATCAGATAACCTCTCCAGGAAAGGTGGGGAACTTCCGTGTTGTAGTGGGTCACCAGGTAATTATTGATAGTTCACAACTCAATGTTGTTTCAGAAAGATGAGTATTATGCTGGAATTTAGTAACAGGACTGACATACAGCCTTGGGAATCATTCATTTTTATGGCACTGGGCACAGGTAAGGCCAATGTCTAGTTATAAGACAGGTCAAGGAAGTAAGAGCAATCATTGTTTACTACAGCTGAACTGAGAAAGGCTTATTTTCATCAACACACAAAGTCCTACGCACTCCCTTCTCACTGATGCCATCAGTAAACGCTTCATTATAAAGGGCTTCACTCTGCCAAGTCCCCTTCATTTTCTGAGTACCACCTACCTCCTGAGATTACCAAACATTATGCAAATCAGAAAAAGTGTGTATTCAAGAATTAGAATTGCCTTAGAATTAATGTCTCCTTACTATTCATGTATATAAAAAAAATCATATACCTGTCAAGCTTGATAGGTAAGTAGCCAGAACTCACCAATTTAAACCACTGTCCCTAAAACACATTCCGGTGAGTCTTGTCAGAAAGATCAGCGTTCATATTACCTGCTCTGTGTATCTTTACCAGACAACACGTACATCAGATTGTCAAGACTGGCTGCACATTTCCTTTTTGTTCTTTCATAGTAATCTGAATAACAACATTAGCTTATAACATGAGGCTGCTTCCTTCTGTCTGTCATACTTACTTGTTTTCACCGTGTCAGAAAGATTATGTTTGCTTTAGCTATTTTTGGCAAGTTTCAGAGTAACAACAAAAGTTACAAATCTCAGGCAACTAATTAGTAAGTGTATATTAGTTTATTGTCATTGGATTTGTTGTTACTGATTTTGACTTGATTTTGGTAGATATTTTGCAATTATCCTTCCAGAAAAATGTTATTCTTTGAGAATAAGTTGAATTGCTGGGTAAAAAGAGATTAGAAATAATCATAAATGGTTCACAAGTTTGTTTCAGTATAACTTTTATACAGCGTCAAAGGATCAGAGCCCTCTTGCAGGCCAGGCCAGGAATTAATTACTCTAAGAAAATGTGTAAGGAAAAGAGATTCAACTCTCTCACTGCAAATTACAGTGTGGGAAGCATGCCTGGGGCAAAGCTGGGAACTGACATATTTGTAGCATATGCAGAGAATTTGGTCCATAATGCTTCAAGGATCCTCTAAATTAAACCAGGAACTACTCCCTGGTGTACCCCAGAAGAGTAAGGCTGCAGAGAAGGCTTAATTTGAACAACGGCTACAGCAATGCATGCATCTCTCCCTTTTTCCTCCACTACTCTGAACACACTGAGTTTGTTGTAAATTGTTTACGTTCACCTAGACGGTGCAGATTCACGTGTTGAATCGCATGACACGTGTGCTTATGTCCATACTGAGTTACTCTGAGCAATTTTTCAAGTACTGTCCCTGTGTTGAGTGCCGTGTGCCCGTGGGGAATGTAAACAGAGCATAACAGTGCTTTTAATTCAAGCTTGCAGCCACCTCAAGGTGCAAAGGCAACTGCTGGGGTTAGCCCAGCTCCTCACCTGTTGACAGAATGCCCTCAACCCATGCAGCATGAGTACTGCTTCACAGCACGGCTGCTGTCACATTCATTAACCTATATTTAGAGGGGCTGTCTTGAGCATAAATGCTTCCTTTCAGCTCAGCAGAGGAAGATGCCAGGGCACATTATTCCCTTTTCTCAATGCAGAAAGAGCATGAGAAGGCATTAAAGTCAAAGTTTTCCCAACCTTTTAACTTGACTGTAAAATATAAGGGATTGAAAAGAATAAAGGAATGGGAACTGCAAGAGCAAGAAATTGAAAATCTGCTGACTGGTGTGGAAAAGCAATTCATCTCAAGGAAATAGCCTCAAAGCCTAGGATTGTCTTGCCTTCCTTAAGATTTTGCTTATCCTTTAATCAGAAAAAGAGTCTGTGGTTTGCGAAATATGTTATTGATAAAAAAGGTACCTCAGCCGTTGAACTGTGCATGCTGTGAACAGTTCAGTTGAAAATAATTCTATTATTATTTTCACATTCTTAAAATTTATTAATAATAAGATTCACCTTGTAGCTAATAGCAGACACAGAACCAAAGCATAGCCTTCTAATCCACCCTGCAGCAGCATTACTAAGTCAATGCGTGGAGCTTTTGATGCTGCAGCACATTAGAACTGCAGATCAAGCTGTCACTGTTAGAAAGTTTTGAGCTGCAGCTCTCAGGGACAAACCACAATCTGTCAGTAGAATTGTATGCACAGTGGCTTGTAATCACACAATGAATGGGCAACTCAAGTCCTTGCTCTTCTGTCAGATCTTGCTGGCCTGTGCCCTCTATATATAGACAGATGGGACAGGTATCAGTTTAAAAAATCTGTAACCGTTTTAGTTTGATTCTATTTGATTCTTAGGTGTCTGAGAAGGAAACTTTTTTTTCTTCTGACTGAGGGATGGGATGTATGGTTTCTGTGTCTGTAGAAGCTAGATAGTGAGCATGTTCCAGCAGCATATTGATATTTGTTATGCTATATGCGCCTGTAGAATGAAAGTTCTATGAATGGGGCATCAAAAGAAACAATATAAACGAAACTTGAGCCAAAGCTATCACCTGTTCTTACAGTGGAGTGCACTGTGTCGGTTTTGGCCAGCTGCCCTCTTGGTGTTCTCAGACCTATTTCCTCCCTTTTGCAGGATGAACAGCTTACAGAGCACCCTCTGTGTAACAGCTGATAACAGCAAAAGAAGTCTGTGGGTTTCTCCTTCCCATCCAAGAGTTGACTGAGTGTTGCAAGCACTTGCAAGTGAAAATAATAGAGGAAGATATCTCTAGCCAAAGAATTACTAGCACATTATTTATAAAGAATTATATCTCAATTAGAGAGCTGTTTAGAATAACAAAAAGGGAGAGAAGCTTAGGAAGAAATTAATAAGTTAATATATTTCTGTCTGCAAGCATTTTTGTCAAAACACAAGTTGACACTTTTGTCCATTAAAAAGCACAAAGTTTTGTTAGATTTGCAGAATGATCAACGTGAGAGATGTGAATAAAATTCCTTGCAGATGAAGTATAGCCCAGCTGAGTTTTCTAACAAGTCACTTCAGCATTTCTTCAGCTAGGACTTAATTTCACAAGTTTTCAGGAACTTCGTCTTTCCAAAAAGACAAGACATGTAAACAATGCAGGGAACATTATTTCTCGCAAACATCTTTGATCAGCCAGGATCCCTCGACACAACACCAATTCTTTTACCAGATCATCGTCATCTTTTGCCACATAATGTCATCTCCAGTGACATTACTTATGTCACTGGGGACCCACCAAAGTAGCTGATAGCCAAATGTGGCCCAGTGCTATTACTTTGTCTGTATGGTGGCTATGAGTGGGATAACTCTGCAACAATTTACTCTGTCTGCAGAAGAGTTTCTGCAGGTGAAAATAAATCACAGGAGGTGTAGCAAACTCCCTGTTTAATGGAAACCTTCCGAAGCTGTTGTAAACTCAAGCAACTGCCTTCGTACTATGCTAAGAATGGGCCAACAGTATTTTCCCAAGGAAATTGAGAATGTGATGTACTGTCATGTGTACACCTCTTCAAGAGTGGAACTCACCTGTATTGGTGTGTCTGCAGAGAACTTCCTGTGCTGGTGGCTCTGAATGAGCTAGAACAGGGGGCATGGTGCTGGGTGGGGTCTGTAGAAGAAGAATCAAAGATTTCAGTCAGAAGATGTGAGGATTTACAGCAACGCTATTGGGCATACAGTGTGTGTGTGCGTAGTCACACAGACCTTTGGAGGACTGACCACTAGCTGGACTTAACACTGGAACAGTGGCCATTGATACGATTGAAACAGATTACCATGGAAAACCTTCTAAGCGGTGTCTGTGCTTAAAGGTCAGTGTTCACAAGAGGTCGGCACACTGATTTAGGTGCTAAGGCTATTTTGTACTTTAAAGATAGAAGACAGCAGTGCTTGCATGCAATACTTCAAACGATTTT
Organism: Steatornis caripensis; assembly: GCA_013398225.1. NCBI lineage: Eukaryota > Metazoa > Chordata > Aves > Caprimulgiformes > Steatornithidae > Steatornis > Steatornis caripensis. The sequence goes on along the minus strand of VZSC01016134.1, from coordinate 55,600 downwards.
GATTTTTTCTTTTGTATCATCTTGTCAGCTGTTGTCTTATAATGGATTGAGTTCTTAAGGTCTTTGTTGTTTAGCACTGGTTTTTCCCTCTGTCTCCAAAATGCAGGTGGTCCGACCATACCAGACGATGTCCAATCCCATGAGTAAGTTGACAGTGCTCAACAGTATGCATTCTCATTTTATTTTGGCTGACAATGGCACTACTGGTAAATATGGAGCAGAGGTGAAACTTCGCAGACAGCTGGAAAAGCACATTTCACTTCAGAAGATAAATACAAGTGAGTAACATTTTGCTTGTAGTATTTTATAATTGCAATTATATCAAAGACAGTATGAGTTTAAACAGGCAATAAGGTCTGTGTGCTTTGGGGAGTAGTTATACTGTCTAAAACGGTGAGCATGAGCTAATAAAAGCAAATAACAGTGAACAAAGATACTAAAAATTGATCTTAGAGTACTGTGGATAAGGGTACAGCACAAATAGTTGCTTTTGTTTCTGATAAGTTTCAAACAATATTTGTCAAGGCTCTTCAGGTTCAACTTCGGTCTTTGGTACCCCCATCTCCTTAAAACTGTACAGTTCTAGTCCCCTTCGTTTTGTGAAGAATAAAGTGGGATTAGTAAAGGTAGAGAAAAGGGTAACAAAAAGTAAGGGAAAGTTTTTTACAATAAAGACTTTGCAGGTTGAAAGAGAGATGACTGACATGTATAGAGGTATATAAAATCCTGCATGGTTGCAGGAGAAATCCCATAGAAATGTTATTATATATTTGCACTGTTTATTAGTTTTTCCTAGGCAGCTGTCATTATCCACAGCCAGAGGCAGAATACGAGGTTAGATGGTCTGTTCATCTCATCTTTTACAATTGTGATGCTATATTCCACATCATGATCAGACTGAAGCCCCAGTTTTTCTCTCAAAGTTATATTTTTTTTTCTTTTATAATCATATATCACTTTCCTACATAAAATGAAAAGTGAATAATAACCTAAGTAAGTCCTTCTGCTTGATGATGTCTCAGTATTGGTATTATGTCTGTAGTGTACAAATGCTTAATTTAGATGGGGAGTTAATCTCTTTCTAGATATTTTGGATTTTTTTTTTCTTCTGTTTGCAATCATTTAGTTTTTAGAAAATTAGTGCTGTCAAAAGAGAAAAGGATCAGCTCTAGAAATTAAACCTAGACCATACATAGGGAAGAAATCTTCCTTTGGTCATTAGTCAGGCAGGAATTTTTTTAGTCTCACAAACAAACCTCAGTGTTGTACGTGCATAAGATACCTTTAGGAATAGGAACTGATTTTTGAAAAGTGATCACATGCACAGCCTTTCTGCTGATAACTCTTTATAAACACGCAATTTTGAGGCCAGGAGCAGTGATGGATTTTGTGATATAGGCACTTGAAACTGCAATTAGAAAACACATTTAGACTCTCGAACATCAGATGATAATTAGTTACAGCAGTCTCAGTAGGGTCAACATAAACTAGCATGCTGGTCAAGCTTGATAAAGCTTTCTTTATGACGAGTACAGGCTGTGCTTAAACTAAAATGGTGTGCTACTTACAACTTTCAACACGACTGCATGAACTACAGGCACTACAGGCTTATTTTTTTTGTGATATCAGAGTATACATTTCTTTTTCTCAGAGTAGGGTGTAGCTAAGCACAAACGTGTGCAACCGACACAGTGTCTGCATGCCTATGCGTTTCCTTAGCAGACAGAGATAGTATGATCTAACCCTAGGTTGACCAGTAACAAAAACTGACATTCAAAAATGGCATATATGATGTAAACAAGCTGTAGAAGAGTGTGCCGTAAATAATAATTATTTTGTGGATATTTATCAGAGAAATATGAGGTTTTGCATTTTACAGCACAACATTTTGTTGGGGAAATCTTTATGTTAAAAAATAAATCTCTTCAGAGAGATTTTACTTAATTCAGGTTTGGACAAGAGGTTTATCTGATGAAAAGTGATTGATGGATGAACCTCCAAACTTTGGTGGTTCAAGTCAAATACTTGCCTGACTTCTTCAAATACCTACAAAAAATGAAGGATTTCTCTTCTCTGGTTTCTCTATGAAGTCCTCCCTTGCGCCCCAAGAGTACGTATCCTCCTTTTCACTACCCTGCTCTTGTGACAGAGTCTGTCTATTATTTAACCTCTCCCTCCTAAATCTCTCTCTCTCTTATAAACACAGAAACATTTGGGTCTCACAACACTTCTTCAAAATAGAAATGTGCGAGAACTGTGAAGAAAGAAGGTTGCTGCTAAGATTTGTACATCTTGGTCCAGTGACACCCAGAATGTTCCTGCCACGTTTTGTTTTCCTTTGTTTCAAAATAAAGTGACTGTGTCCTGCCCAGCCTCTAGCTAATAGAAAGGTGACCATATGGATGAGAGAAGAACCACCTGCCCCGTTGGGTCAGCCAAACAGATGGCTGCTTTCTGATGCCTTTCCTTACCCTCATTCCTAGCAGAGCAATGGAGATCCTTGGCCCTGTGCGTACTGGGGCGCTGCTGCAAAGGGATCTTCATCCAAACAGGAGTGTGTGTAGCCATGCATGTGTGTCCTTACTTACCATTTTCTGGTAGCAAGCATGTGGAGTTGGGAAAAACACTGACAGCATCAGGCTTTTGTTTGCTAGAGAGTCAGGGAAAGGTACAATTTTTAGTTAAATTACCAAACAAAAGAGCGGAGGGCTAGAAACCAGAACAGATTTAGGAACTAACAAACAGTCGATAACTTCTTATTTCACAACCTGGCCCTGCACAATAGGTCTGAAAGCAGATTTTATTCTTATTGTTAAGCCTGCCTGACTTTTGCATGCTGGGCTTGTCATTTCTTCTTATTCGCTTTCCTTTGCTTCAACTGCATCTTTCTCCAGTGCAGTAATAGCTCTCCTGGATATTTGGAATCACAGACTATTCACAAAGGGAAACTTCAAGCTTGTGCTTACCTATTAAAAGCACAGAAAATGGTATTCCCTTCAAATAGATTGGGACAGTGGCAGTCTCTTTTATAAAATTTAAGATTAAATCAGGTCGTTCATTATGCCAGATAATTCTGAAAGACTCAGCTTTTTTTGTCCTTATATGGCATCACTCTCAGTCATTCAGCAGTATCTAATTTCCTGAATGAGTATACGATTAAATAATAATAATAATAATAAAAAGCTTGCCTTATGCCCCCTATGATCACTAGAGAAAAGATTTCATTGAATACTCTACCTTTTTGGCTTTTACCCATTCCATAGCTCTTATTTGGTCCACAGCAAATATTCAGGAACTAAAAAATGCTTTCCAGGCAAGCAGAGTGTACAGTTGCATTTGTGGGTCAGTCTGAGTATGCCGGTTCAGGACACTGTTACTCAGTTGTGCGTTTAGCTAGAGGTCATTTTGATGCTTCAACGCTCAGGGCAGGTCTTTCTTATTTTCACAAGTGAAGACTATTGTAACACAGCCCAGCAATCATCTCTTGCAATGAGCCACAAATTGTCTTAAACTCACAAAGTTTCAAATTGCATCATTTTGTAGAAGAAATGTTGACAGTAAGATGAACTTTTCTCAAACTGTTTCAAGATCAAAAGGAAATATTGAAGGTGATCTGGTCAGAAATGTTTCTGGTTTTCAATTCACACAAACGTTTGAGTCCTGGAAATTTTGCGGTAATTTAAAGGCAGGGAGATCACCTTAAGATATGCTCTGAAAGGAAGGAAAAATATCTTTGTGTCCATCTCTGCCATATGGTTCATTTGTACAGCATTGCATGGATAATTTAAGAGCTCATGTAAAAATTTTTACACTGAAATGTGGAGTTAAAATGATTTTAGTTCATTCTATTATAAAAATATTGCATTAGTGAGCAGAAAGTTTTCATGACAAATGTGCAGAGATTGTAAATGCAATAAAATGTCCCAGCTCAGAAGGTGTGATATTTCAGAGTTACAGTAAGTGGACTGCAGCTGTGTTCCCTACTACGATGCTATGCTTATACTGTTTCTTGGCATGCAGGGATCTACAGCATGTCAGGCTGATGTAATTCACTGCTGCCAGTTTACTGATTTCTGATTATTCACTGCTTCTGGAAGTGCTCCTAATACTAAATTCTGTCTCACTGCCTTGAATGCAAGAGGATTCACAGCTATTCATAGAATGTTAGCTTTCATCTGGGCTTGAACAAACCTCTGAAGGTCCCCAGTCTGAGTCTCCTCTCAAAGTGGACTGTTGTCACTGCTTGATAAGCTTGTTTGTAGCTTTGTTTAGTCAAGTCTGAAAACCTCCGGTAATGGATATTCAACCACTTATATGGGCTCAAGAAAAATGTTTGGAAACTTTCCCCACCCCACCATCACTGTCTGTTTTGGAGCCCCCAGACTGCTATTCGTGGCCTTTTTCCCTTCATAGAGCCTGGCCCGAAGAGTATGGGTCTAACACCTTTATAACACCCCTGCAGATAGTTCTAGGCAGGTATTAAATTACTCCTTAGACTTCATTTCAAAAGGTTAAACAAGCCCTGCTGTCTCACACTCTCCTCTTTGGACATATGCTCTAGGCTGCTATACACCTTAATAGCTTTCTCTGGATGCTCGCCAGTTTCTCCTCATCCTCTTGAAGTGGACAGCCCAAACCTGGATTGAGTACTCCAGATGCAGCCCCACTAGTGATGAACAGAGCACGGGTGGGATAAAAACTCGCACTTAACACACCTCTAACATAGCACAAGTGCATGGTTTGCCTTACGTGCACTGAGAGCATGCTGTTTGGTCCCATTCAGATTGGCATCCACTGTAACCCAGGTTCATGACATAAGGATCTAGTTATCTGATTAGAACAAAAGCTACAATTTTTGCTCTGAACGGTCAAGTAATTTACCCTGTTAGAATCCTTTTCCAAGAATGAACACAGGAAAACTGCAATTTATGTGGGATTTTTCAAATTTGGACTTCATTTTCTCAAAAAAATCACACAAGCCCTTGTGGTCTTTGAGCCCTGAAATAACTTTCTGATTAAAAAATGTGGTCTAATTGGCTATCTTTATAAGGATGACTAAAAGTCGTTAGACATTCATCCTCAAGCGGCAGTCTGCCATGATGTTGTAGACCTAGCATTTAGCTATTCTTTTTCTAAAATTCTTGGGGATCCTTCAAGCTCCTCTCTTCTGCAGCAGTCCTTGATTAAGTCATTCTAAAGTCTTATCTTTCAGCACTTAATTTTATTCAGAAGAAATAGGGATCAATGTATCCTCTAAAATGTTGAGAATTTCTTTTCTTTTCCAGTGTCTCCCTTTTCCCCATGATGCCTGAGAAATCTTCTGCACATTGTAGATATTTTCACCCGCTTTGCAGCTGTTTTTTCTCAAGTTGCATCTTCTTTCCAATGGGTCGCAATGGTGAAAAGAAATGTTTCAAAAGAAACCAATTAAAATAAAAGAAGTAGAACAATTTTCACCAGAAAAATAATACTAGCACTGGATTAGAAATCAGTTAATTTCTTGTGATGCCACAAGATGTGAAAGTGCAGCTAGTCTTTTTTTTCCTATCCTGGGAAAATATTAGTGGTCTGTACAGAGAGAAAACTTAATGTATCACCAAACAGATGATGTAATCTATACACAGAGAAAGGAAAGAAATGAAGCATCTAATTACTGGAGATTGCAAATTCTTATTGCAATTCTCCAATTATGACATTTCTAAACATAAACAAAGCATTTCTGTGAGGGGTGCTAGAATGGCCCAGTTATTTGCTAAAATGCACATCGTTACCATTTCTGCAGAACATTGCTGAGTAGTACAATAGGTACATCAGTCTTGCCTCCAACCAGAAACACAAAAGAAACGGGTCTAAAAAAATGTGTGTTGGACGTTACAAGTCATAAAATATTCATTTCTGCCACTCCATAGATGGTTAAATTTGAGTAATTGCCAATGTAGCATCTTAGCTAATAGGTCTGTTTTGAGGTTTGTTAATCACTTTCAGGCAAAGTCACTCCAATANAGTACAATAGGTACATCAGTCTTGCCTCCAACCAGAAACACAAAAGAAACGGGTCTAAAAAAATGTGTGTTGGACGTTACAAGTCATAAAATATTCATTTCTGCCACTCCATAGATGGTTAAATTTGAGTAATTGCCAATGTAGCATCTTAGCTAATAGGTCTGTTTTGAGGTTTGTTAATCACTTTCAGGCAAAATCACTCCAATAGGTTGACACGTTGTGAGTGTCGCCCATTTTGTGATTAGCCAGAACAATGCTTTCTCATTAACAAATGTCATCTAGAATTACTTCATATTACATAAAAAGGTCCTTTACCAGTACTTACAGAATCTTCAAAAATCCTACCTAAGGTTTTCCCCTTTTCGCTCTGCATTCATGTTTGCATTTTTATAATATGCACTTCATTCCTTCTGTTTGCATTAAGGCCTTCAGTTCATATGGTATAGTTGTTGCTATTAACTAAACTGTTAGTATTGACTGAAATATTCTCAAATCCTTGAAGAACTTACAGCATGATTGTCGAGCACTTCCATCACAAATGTCTGCTTTCATACGAATGACCTTACTACAGCAGCGGAGAAAGACAAGGACAGAAATTATTTATATACACAAGATGATTGCATGGACCCTATATAAAAGTTTTTGATTTGAATGAAAGAGGATGTGAATTAATTGGGAATGTTGCAAGTTTTTATTTAGCAGAATATGTATAATTACCTGTCAGCAGAATCAGAATCTGGACGAGACACAACATGATGCAACATGTAGCGTAGCACAGTGTAGTATAGCATGCACTTACAACATGTTCTCGTGTATGCCTAACTATTCCAGAAACTCACAAGCATTTTCTTTGTCTTGCATGTATCAGCACATACATATCAGAAATAAAATTTGTGTTTGGCATGTGTTAGAAAGGAGTGATGTGCTTTCAGTATTAGAAGGGGAGAATACACTTTTGTGTGATATTTGCAAATCTGATAAATGGGCTTGAAAACATATCCATCATGTGCTGATGAGATTTGTCGTTTCAATCCAGACATCTTTCTTATCTTGAAAGCTTCATCTGCCAAAAGATTTGAATCTTGGTCAGAATACTACCAGAATTTTCCATTCTGTAACTATCTGAGAGATTTTACATCCTTAAAGTTTGCTTTGGAAATAGGTGAAGTCAAACCAGTGAGGCAGTGGTGTTCAAATTGGAGTTAACAGCTACTGTCATAGATTAAAATGTAAAAAGATCAAATGATTTCTCTAATGATTTAAATGAGGCTTATTTACTTGTATGCTTGGACTGCTTAGATTTCTGCTACTTTATAGTATGAGACATAACCTCAGAGAAGGAAAGAACAGTAGTGAGGCAAAAGGACTTCACTATCATGGGGAATGAAGATAACAAGCATATATAATGTCACCCAGGCTGCAGGATTCCAGCCTTTGCTGATGAGGAGGGAAGACATTTTTCACTATGAAAACTCTTTATTCTTCATAAAACTAGCTACCACCTTCTTCTTCATGAACAGCTATAGAGAAAAAACAAAGCCTTTTTGGATATTTTTAACAATTTTTTGCCAGAAGAACCAAAAATAAGGTAAAATTGAAGATATGTAACCAAAGACATATTTGAAACCTGAATGTTAAATGCATGTTTAGTGGCAAGTAGACTACTTCAGAAAATGAGAATGTTTTGAGTAGTTTGGTTTATTTTGTATCTTTTATAAACTCCTTTAACAAACACACTCTTTTAGCTTCTTTGAAGCTTATGGATCCAGAAAATGAACAAGATTATGTCTTCTTCAAAGACAAATGTGGGCTATAGATCAGAACGGATTCGTGTGCATGCATGATTCATGTGCATGGCCACACTTTTGGAATAGGTGGACTCTATCACAAGGCTATGAAGAACGAAGTGTATGTTTATGTTAAAGCTAAATGCTCATTTCTGTTAAAGTTGCCACAACAGATGTGTATACACAGAGCCTTAACACTGCTTTTCATCTCCCACTCTCCTGCTACAACACTAACACCTTAAGTGTTACCTACATCTACATATCTACATCTGAAAACAGTAGACAAAAATCCGTATTCTGTACTGCAGTTTTATTAAGGGTTCATGCCTTGTCCTCTGTCTTAGAAACTCTAGACATCTCAATGTTTTGGTTTTTATTCCCTCAAAAAAGAGAAAAAACTTCTGTGTATTTTGCCCAAGAATCACTCCGCCGTGCTCAGTCAGTTCCACACACTGAAGTATGTTGGTATTAGAAAGACTACCAGACCAAATCCTTAGGTTGTGTAGGTCCACCTTGTGATATTCTTATTCTTCTTTTAATTAGTGCATTTCTGGAAGAAATGTCTCCTAGACCTTGCAGGGCTTCATGTGTAATACTGCTATTCATTATCAATCTGCAGTTCTTATTTTAAACACGCTGTTTGCTGCTGAAGGTTGCTGGATGGTTTATTTGAGAACAGAAAGACCACAGGCATTGGTACCTGTGTCCTTGTATTTAATCTTTCTTCTTCGTAGAGTTGGTGATTGTAGCTGAGTTTTCGTAGGCCTGTGAGAAAAAGTTACCTCCGAGTAAGGAATTGATGGATAAAGTTGGGTGATTTGATTGGGTAGAAAAGGCAATTTGGACAGGGTAATATGTCAACAATATTTGTTCATGTGACCCGTGGACTTCCCTTTGTCATCCTATGCCTGAGAATATATGAAGGGGGCTGGGAAGGCAAAGGGACGTTCAATTGTCATCACTGGCATCTTCTCTGACCATTGCACCATCATCAAATGCATCGGAATTTTCATTTGTTTCAGATTTTTCCTTCATATTCTGCGCAGTCCTAGATGCATTTTCATAACTACATAGCTGGGAAGGTGTAGGTACAGACTTCTTTCTAGGAGAGGAAGACTGCTGCAAGTCTGACTTAGTGAAATCTGACTAAAACTCAGAACTGTTTGAAGCTTGACTCATTTCAGATTTTGTTAGAGATCAGAAACTTGGTCCTTTTTCATCAAAAGTGTCATGCTGTTGGTGGATCAGGCTCTGGAGACAAAAATATATAATCTCAGAAAGAGCTGAGAAAGCACATGCAGTTTAAAAATTGTTCTTGAAGCATAGATAGAAATACACAATTGATTCATTGCAAGTGAATCTCTAAATTCCTCTCATGGACTTGACTTTCAACACATGAGTTTGTTGAAAACATAGGTGTTTTCATATGATTGATGTACAAGCAAAAGAACACAGGTCATTTCAGCTCTATAATGTTTGAACATTTTAGATTTATTGAGTTCACTATAAAAATCAGAATAAAACCATAAACCTAAGAAACAGAGATTATTTTAGGGTGAAACTTTTTTAGCCAAAATTCTGCTGTTCTGTATCTCCCCTGTTGTAGTTTTCTAGAACAGGTGAGAAAGGTGCGATAATTTACTGAGATTATATAATGTCCAATACATTGAAAAATATGCAAAATATGACAAGGAAAAGCTCCGCAATGTGTAATTCAAGGCAGTGTAAAAGTTGGTTATGTTACTCTGACAACTTTCTAAAGTGCTGGCTACAATATGTGACAGTGCTCACATCCAAAGGGAAACAGGGAAAGTACCAAGAAAGATTAGATAGAATGGGAAAATTACTGAAATTGTAGTTGCTCCTGAGCCTTTTAGGCCGTTACCTACATCTGATGAGCTCCAAGAAGTGCAAAACCAGTTAGGTCCTGTAGTACTGTCCTAACAGATAGTGAACCTCTAGGACAGATAGGGTAAGTTTTGACTGAAATACATGGAAGTTCTTGTGTGTGTGTCTTTGAACTTGAAGTGCCAGCTTTGAACAATATATTGCCATTCTGTAGAGAGTAACGAAGCAGGTTGTTACCGGCTTGTGGGGCTCACAAATCCCAGAGTTTAGTCTTACATAGACTCTTCCCATGTATTGCCTGTTCTGAGGACTCCCTAAACTTTGTGCTTTTGCAAAGACAGTGGTGAAAATAAAAAGAAGATACCACAAATTTTTCATCAGTTTTTCTTGTTACATCCTTGATGTCCTTTGCAGAAATTTTTAGGTTTAGTCCAATATTAAATGAAGATATGGTCCGGATGTCAGGTCCACAGATTTGTCTCTCAAAGCCACATCTGGTAGGATGGCAGATACATCACTAGGTAGATTTAGACAGATGAGGAAGAAGCACTGAACAAATAAAAATGAAAGAACTGAGATGGTGCAAAAGAGAAAGAAGAACAAGGTGGGACAAATGAAATGAGATCGTACTCTCAGGAAAAAGGAGAATTAAAAATAGAGGAGATGAAAGAAGATTTTGGATTAGACACAAGGAGACAGAGAGGAATTGAAAGTGTGATTGGGATACCAAAAAGGAAATTAGAAAGATGAGAATGCAGAATGGAAGTGACCGTAACGAGGGAAACAAGGAGAATGAATGCAAACTACAAAGGAAACAATAAAGCTGAACAAAATAAAACTTGTAAAAGTAATTTTTAAATGTGGTTGGAAAGCATGAAAAAGGAAATTATAACAAATGAGATTCAATGAGCTTATGGCAGAAGAAAAGACAAAAAATAAATTGAAAAGTAAAAATAAGTCTAATGGTTATGAGCTTTCCTTTATTAGTAGTGGTTCTGTGTCATTATGTCACATATAATTCTTTAGTTCTGTGAATCTGAGAAAGACAGCAAATGTTCTTAAAATTTGTTGTATTAGCTTACCAGGTCACTTTGATTTCTCTAGACATAGAGCATGTAATAAGACTGCAAGAAGTGAAAAGTCCATTTAATTTATGAAAATAGAAAACTGTAAAAGTTGTTCAGAAGAGGGTGGAATGAGTTCGGGCTCCTTTCTTTAAAAAAAAAAAAAAGAATCTATAAGTTTCTCTGCTCTTCTTACTGAAAGTCCTTTCAAGGATTAAAAGAAGTATCTGTCTCATCTTTGCCATATCTGGAATAAGGAGTAGGTGGTTGTGCTCTGGGGAAGATGCTGGAGATAAGGGGTGAGGAAAAGGGAGAGCCGATTGTAAGAAGTGCAGCTATGTTAAATTAAGTTTGAGCTGGTTGTGGCATCTGGGGGATGTTCCTGTCTCTCAGCATAATAAGACCTAGCATCCCTCTCCATCACCCTGTGAAAGCAAGCTACATTCCTTTTTTCCAGTCATGTGTACTTAGCGGTTAATAGTGTAATAGTTCTGGTGGTAAGCATACTGCAGCTGTGATTTGCAGAGCTGGTGGAAGCAGATCTATTGTATATGCAGGTGATCTTATCTATTTGCTATTGATATTGATATTTTAGCCATATATTTTAGTTTCATACGCATAGGCAGGTATTTCCAAAAGGGCCTGAAGGCTGAAAACAATAGCCTGAAAATAAACAGGCTGTAATGTTATTTCAGTGTAACCTAATAGGAAGGATCTGGGTTATTTCAGGATGTTCTCTGTTAACACTTAGCCTTTCTGAGGCAGCGGGACTATAGGCAGTACCTCATAAATGTGCAGAGGTGAAGCAGACACATTTGTGTTAGCAAACTTTTACAAGATTGTTGCAAATCCAATACCATTTTAAATCTATTTAAGCAGCACTTACACTGTGGTTAAACACACTCAAAAACCAAAGAGTGATATCTGTTGACTCTATATTGCTGTAAGGTAAATATTAATTCAGAAATTAAAAATTATTTTCCTCAAACTTTTAAGCTCATGCTGGGTACTCTTTTGTTTCTTAAAATTCCAGAGCATATTTAATAGTTTATCCATTCTGTGTAAGTACCTCTCATTAGGATATCTACGTGCTACACAAACACTTGAGCCAACATGCTTCTGAAAGCTACAGATATTATGCGGTGCGTTTCTTTCAGCCTTTGCTGATGCAATACACTGCTGCATACTCTGCTAGTCCCATGAAATATAGCAGCGGCTTAGAAGTCAGACTTGTAAGACAGACTGCTTGAGCTAAGGACTTTCTTTCGTATTCATTAAGTTCCCAGAACCCCCAAGTTCCACTTGAGTTTCAAGAACCATAAGCCTCAAATTCTGCAAAACACTCAGAAAGAAATGCTGTTTTGCCTTGTTTCAAATATGAATTATTAATGCTCATTAGTTGATTTCCACTCAAAAATCATAGTTCATTTCACATATTTAGGTTAAAACTAAGATCAGATTTGATCAAAATATAGTTCAAAACTGTCAAAGAGCCTATAAGCACATGAACATTTTAGTTGAGCTTCACAACATTTTGTCAGTCTTCCATTGACAATTAAATGGGATTTTGCACTGACAAACAATCCTGAACTGCAACCTCATCTGTTGAATAAATAGCCTATACCTGGGAAACACGTAATCTGTTTGATGCAGTTAAGGATTTGTTACACTGGCACTTGCTTTAGGGTTAGAGGCCCACGTGTGCAGGGTGGTTTTGGTGTTTCTATTCCTAGTTAGTAGAATCACATGTATAAATTTGTGATTTCATTAATTTTTTATTCATTTTTCATTTTCATTTGTTAAATATTCATCCACATGTTATTCAAATGCATCGTAGTTTTGTTCCAATTGTTTCACATCCAAGACATTTCTAACAATCAAAGAAAACCAAATCAAGATGTACTGGTTAGAATTTACCAAATTAAAGTGTCAGGATAACTATTGGTAAACGAGTTATAGTAAGCGTGTTCAGAGTGTATTTGTGTGTTGGAGATTGGCTTAACTGAGCAGTTGTACGAGCAGAGCGTGTTCTAGCAGTTTAGCATAAGCAGGCTTTTAGCATAACTAGGCCTTAGTTGAAACTGCTGACACCCAAGGATAGTGGACGTGTGGTTGTCTGAGAAAGGCCACATTCCCATGAGCGAGATGAAGAACGCAGCTATTGTGCATTATGAAGAACCGGCTACTGTGTAGCAATGCAGGGACGGACGGACCGGCTGTCATGTAGCAATGCAAGG
>VZSC01016134.1:0-36475 GCA_013398225.1 Steatornis caripensis | reverse complement strand
AAAAAAGGGGGGGGGGGGGGAGTTAAGGCAACACTAAGGAAAGTCAGCAGAAAAAACCAGATGTGTAGAAACTGTATCATATAGTTATTTGCCATGACACGTAACACATTACAAGTACAATGTATGGCATCTTGCAGTTGGAGGTGAAGGAATTCAGTCAAAGGGCATGACAAATTATTTTAAGGCTTAGATATTCTACGTCATTATAACATAGTGTACTGCTGTCTTCACGTTTCATTTAGCCCTCCATGTTCATATAAGCTAATTTGTATTTGCCTTGCCTATTGGGCATGATTCTGCACACCTGCCTGTAGTCACACACAACCACTTGTGCACTGATCTGTGTTTGCACTGTACCACCTTTCTTTGCAGACTCATGGTGAGGCAAAGATAGTATTTAGCTTTTATTATAGAAGATTCAAGTGTGGGTTTGTTGAATCAGGCTGTAGGCATGCCTTATAAGTTTCAAATTGCATATTATTACTGAATGATCAAATAGTTAATATTCTTTGTTCTTCTCCTCTACATCTCCTCTAAAAACATGTGAACAATCACAGAACAGTTGAGGTTGGAAGGCACCTCTGGAGGTCGTCTGGTCCAACACCCCTGCTTAACCAGGGCCACCTAGAACCAGTTGCCCAGGACCATGTCCAGATGGCTTTTGAATATCTCCAAGGATGGAGACCACAGCCTCCCTGAACAACCCATGCCAGGGCTCAGTTACCCACACAGTAAAGATTGAAGTATTTCCTAATGTTCAGAGGGAACCTCCTGTGTTTCAGCCTGGGCCCATTGCCTCTGTCCGTCACTAGACACCTCTGAAAGGAGTCTGACTCCGACTTCTTTACACCCTCTCTTCAGGTATTTACATACATTGATGAGATCCTCTCTGAGCCTTCTCTGTTCTGGGCTGAACAGACCCAGGTGCCTCAGCCTTTCCTCATACGTGAGGTGACACAGTCCTTTCATCATCTTAGTGGCCCATCAATGGAGGCTCTCCAATACGTCATGTATCTCTTGTACTGGGGAACCCAGAACTAAACAGAATCACAGAATGATAGGGGTTGGAAGGGACCTCTGGAGATCATCTAGTACAACCCACTGCTAAAGCAGGTTTGCCTAGAGCCGGTTGCACAGGAACGCATCCAGGATTCCAGGTGTGTCCTCACCAGTGCTGAGGAGAGAGGAAGGATCAGCTGCCTCAACAATGCAGCCCAGGATACCATTGGCCTTTGTTGTTCAATGGCACATTGCTGACTCATGACCAACTTTGTGTCCACCAGGACACCCAGGTCCTTTTCTGCCAAACATCTTTCTTGCTGGGAGGTCCTCAGCTGGTATGTGGAGTTGTTCCTGCCCAGGCACAGGACTTTACATTTCCCCTTGTTGAACTTCATGAGGTTTCTGTCAGACCATTTCTCCAACCTGTCAGGGTCCATCTGCCAGAGGGCAGCATGATTCTCTGGCATATCAGCCAATCCTCCCAGTTTTACATCATCAGGAAACTTGCAGAGCGTATACTCAGCCCCATCTTCTAGATCATTAATGAGGGTCTTGAACAGGATTGGAACCAGAATTGGTCTCTGGAATACACCACTAGGTGCTGGCCTCCAACTAAACTTCATACCACTGATCGCAACACTCTGGGCCCAGCCATTCAGGCAGCTTTCAATTCATTTTGCGGTCTTTTCCTCCAGCCATATTTCAACAGCTTTTCCATGAGGATCTTATGGGAGACAGTGTCAAAGGCCTTACTGAAGTCTACGTAGACAATATCCAGTCCTTACCCCTCATCTATGAAACCTGTTATTTCATCACAGAAGGTGATCAGGTTATCAAGTGTGACTTCCCCGTGGTGAATCCACGATGACTACCCCTGATCATCTCCAAATGCCTGGATATGGTTTCCTGGATTAGCTGTTCCATCACCTCCTCAGGGACTGAGGTGAGGCCGACCAGCCTGTAGTTACCTCTGTCATCCTAATTGCTCTTCTTGAAGAAGATATGAGTGACCATTGCTTTTCTCTAGTCCTTAGGCAATTCTTTCAGTTGTCATGATTGTTTAAAGATTATGGGGTGGCCTTGCAGTGACATCAGCCAGCTCCCTCAGCATTCATGAGTTCATCCAATCATGGCCCATGGGCTTATGTATGTCCAGTTTGTTTAAGTATTCCCTGACCTGATCCTCTTCCATCGAGGGTACAACTTCCTTCCTCCAGACTTTCCCCTCTGGTCTCTGGGGCCTGGAATTGACAAAGGCACTCAGTGCTTAATTAAGCCTTTGGGTCAGGAAGTTCTTGTAAATGCACTGCAGGATTGCTTATGCACTGTTATGCTGTCCCTCCAGAAGATATCATAGTGGTTAAAACTCTCTGTAAGAACGAGGGCCTGTGGGCATGAAACTGCTCCTAGCTGTCTGTAGGGGGCCTCATTCACTTGCTCTTCCTACTCATGCAGCCGATAGAAGCCACCCACTAGAATGTCCGCCCCCCCGGCCTGGTTTTTCTAGCATAGAATCATAGAATCACTTTTCTATTCAGGAAAGCTGCATTTTTTAAGACTGCAGTACCTAATTTGGTGGGAACAAATTTGATAAGACACTTTGTTTTAGTTCGTGGCCAGCCATGGTATGCGGGTTTCCATAGGGATCAAGGTCTCTAGCAAGTTCAAGTTAGCCAGGTGCTAAAGCCAGGAGGAGCAAAAGCCAGGGCAGCTGACCCAGGCTGGCCAACAGCAGTATTCCATACCATAAACATCACGCTCACTACAAACTGAAAAGCTTGCAGGGGACTGTCCCCCTTCCTCAATGGCCACCATCCCTGGAGGTTCTCACCTGTCCTTCTGTTCCTGAGGCCTCTCTCCCCTGTGCTGTGACCATCACGCTGTCACTGGAGCTGTGGTGCTCGCAGAGTTTGACATCTGGCACTCACTGCTGGGAACCCGAAGCTCACAACCACTGTATGGGCTGAGTATAACTTTGTGTATATTATATTAGTACTGGTATTAATATTAGTTTATTATTACTGTTTTACTAAATCTGTTTCTATTTCAAACCACGGGTCTCCTTTGCTTTTCCCAATCCTGGTCATTGTGTGATGGAACAGCTGACCAAATGAAGACACACCCTCACCTGTCTTCTCTTTAATCTTCACCCATAAACTATCAGTTGGCTCATCATCCATCCCCAGGCAGAGCTCCATGCACTCCAGATGTTCTCACATAAAGAGCAGCTCTAACTCCTCATCTTCCCAGCCTATCTTTCCTGAGGGCTTGTATCCCTCCGTTGCAACACCACCAGTCATGAAAGCCTTCCCACCATGTCTCTGTGATCCCAAGAAGATCGTAGCCCTTCAAATGCATGCAAATCTGACTCATGACATTTATTTGCCATACTGTGCACATTAGTATACAGGCACTTTAAGAGAGGCATCCCAGCACACTGATTTCTCAGAAAGGGCTTTGAGGATTTCTCCATAGTTGTGTCCTGCAGGCACTTCCTTGCTTATATAAAAAGTGATGGATGTGAGCCCACTTAAGTCCTGTTTTTTTGATTTTGTGATCCCTTCCCATCACATCACTCCTGGCTCTTTGCTCATCAACACTGTGCATCACGCTCTCGCAGGGCTGCTGGCGACTCTCTCTCCTTCTCCCAGCATAGCTTTAAAGCCCTTCTTATCAGGTTAGCCACTTCAGCAAAGGTGACTTTGCCCTGCTTAGAGAGGTGGATCTCCTCTCTCACAAGCACACACTGATCTGCAAACAGGTTCCCATGATCAGAAGCCAGAACTGTCTCCAACGCCAGCTCTGCAGCTAGCTGTTGACTCATATTATCAGTGTTCTCCTCCCCACATCCTTTCCTATGACCAGCAAGATTGAGGAGAACACTACTCGGGTTCCCATGCCCTTAACTACTGCTTCCAGAGCTCTGTAGTCACTTTTGATATTCTCCAGGTTTCCCTTTGCAGTATCATTGGTGACCATGTGGAAGAACTGCAGGGGGTAGTAGTCAGACAAGCTTTTGCAGTGCCTCCAAAATAACACAGTTCTGGGCCGCAGTACGCAGCAAAATTCTCTAGTTTGATAGGTCAGGTCAACCGTGCCCTGCAGGAAGGAGCTGACCATTATAATCACTCACTGCTCCTTCCTGGTGGTCTTGCATGGGTTAGGGTCAGGTGGCACAGATACTTTGCTTGAAGGCAGATGTGGCTTCTCTTCAACTTTGAGAGCAGCAAACCTATTTTGTGTTTGCAAGCCATTAGGTGGGGCAGGAGCCTTGCTCTTCGTGCCAGCAGTTACCAGCTTTCATCTTCTCCAAAAGCTCCCAAAGCAGAACCCAGAGTCTACTGCTCAGAATAGAAATAATGAATAAGGGAGGATTTAATAATTTTAGAACAAAACATAAAAATGGAACCAAAATTCCCTCGGATTCTAACTAAAAGCTATTTCATGCTTTTTGTCTAAGTAGCTGCAGTAATCTTCTGATCAGGATCCCCTGGGAAGGGAAATATTTTTGTGTGTATTACAATATCTGAAGATACGTGTTCACACCTATAACACAATTATGCAAATAATAAAACATAAATCCATAAACACTGAGCTCTAAACCAAGCACTATTATGTTTTTTAAACATAAATGTGATCATGAATTTACTCGACCTAAAACACCTACAGGGAACAAGATAGTTTTCCAAAATATTTAAATCCTTTTTATGTTCAGGTTCATGCATAGTCCAGTCCTGCTTCTGGGACAGAACTAGATGTGCCATGTTTCATCAGAATATTTGGGAAGTTACTTCTCTGTTTTCAGTGACCTCACCATCAACACATTTAACATAACCTTACTTAAACATGTTTTATCCCTTTGTTTGCTACATCCCTATACAGTTTTCATGTACCTTGTCTGTGTTCTGATGTCATCATTAAAAAGAATATAGCAAGAAGAGAATGAATGCAATTTATTTCAATATATAAGGAGGGCTTATAAGAAAGACAGAGAAAGACATTTTACAAAGGCCTATAGTGACAGAACAAAGGGCAATGTTTTTAAATTGAAAGAGTATAGCTTTAGATTGGGCATAAGGAAAAAATCTTTATTATGAAGGCGGTAAGGCACAGGAACATGTTGTCCAGAGAAGCTCTGGATGACCCATCATCGGAATTTTTCAAGGTCAAGTTGGACAGGGCTTTGAGCAATCTGACCTAGTGATAGATGTCCCAGCCCACAGCAAGGGGTTGAACTAGATGATCTTTAAATGTCCCTTCCAACCCAAACCGTTCTATGATTCTGTGATTCTGTTTCATCATCACAAACCCCAGCCTGTACAAAAGGCCAGTGATAGAGTCACTACAGGCAGAACAAGCAAGTCATTTCTTACCTGAGATGCTCAAGTCTGGTAAGACTTTGTGAAAGTTGTTATTCTCCCTTAGTATAGGTCTTCTTTCTGTGGTGACACCATTCCAGGTGATGCCTGCAATATTATCAAATAGCATGATTTTTTTCTTTTTTTTTTTTAATGTTCATCTTGCGCGGAATAGAATACACAAACTATGAAATTTGTAAAGCTAGCTAGTGGGAATTCCTTTGTGTTTGCACTGCGTCAGAAAACATCAGTCTAAAATGCAATGATATTTTTAAGAATATCACAAAAGAAACTTCAGAATTATTTATATTCATAGAAATATTTTACCTAAACACATTAGACTTCAGATAGAAATTGGGTACTTTTCCCCCTCTGTAACCTACTTCTGAATAGTGCTTAGCAGTATGAGGAGAATACTGAATAACTGGCACGTTAACTGAGTTGTTTCCTTTGGGATGGAATCTAAGTACGTTATACAAAACTGTGTCTATTAGACTCTAAATCAATGTAGCATGTCCAAAATGCATGCAGAATTTAATTCTACAGTCCACTGTGCAATCGGACTATAAAGTCAGAAACCTATTTTAATTCTGGCTGCTGGCTGCAAATCAAGGTGTTCTCTGAAACATATCTTCCAACTGCTATACACTGGATATCTGATCAAAGCCATTCAAAAACCACGTGCTTTATGGCAGCAACAGACTCAGCACTTGCATGTTGGTATTGTCATGCTCTTTTTTCAGCATTAAATTCTCACTTCTTGCAGACCGATATGGATTCATTTTCTGCATATCAGAATATGTGTACATATGTATTAAGCACTGCTGTGTGATTTTAAGTTTATTCGAAAGTTTGTTTCCCAGGGAAAAGAGCTATGTCTGGAGGTGAAGAAGGACAAAATATAGCTCTCTGCACGAGTTTCAATCAGTGTGGCTCCAATCTGTCCTCTCAGATAGTTCCTTAAGAGTGTTGGAGAATTGCATATCTGCCCAACAGGTCCTTTTGTATTGGGTTTCACAGAATTGTAATGTTCCTGCCTTCCCTCCTCATGGAAAGGTGGACAAGTCACTTACCTGGGGCAGTCTTTGGGTGCATATTGAAACTGCAAGCAAGACTTCACTGGACTGCAGTGGAATGAGGCTGCCAGCACAACATAGAGAGCTGTGCATACTCTGGCTTGCAAGAGGTGCTGCCTGCAACTATGTGATGTACCAAGAGCAGGTCAGAAGGAACCGTCAGGCATACTTTGAAGTATAGGTGTCTTTGGAGCTAAATCAGTTTTGGGGCCTTATTATCTCATCTCTCTCATTGAAGTTCCCAGAGGAAAGCAAGGCAGATACGCAGTTTCCCACTGAGCTGAGGTGTCAGCGTTATGAATATCAGAAATGCAGAATTAATGCAGATGGGGTTTTTTTAAGTTTACCATAACTTTAATATCAGGGGCTACATATTGCTTGGTCTGAAAAGTCTAGAATAGAGTATTAAGAATGTACGAGTTGGCTACATTTCACTACAAGCAAATAAAATTCTCAGTAGTAAGTCCAGTAAGTTCCCAGTACCTTTTACATCTTAATGACAAACAAGCTATGTACACAGGATAACCTAAATGAGAAGGCAGCTTAAATGCAGCCTTCCCCATGTGATGAATTGGAAGAATTATTTGGCTGCTTATCACTGTCAGCTCTAATTTAAAAGTCACATTCTCCAGGCTCTGAAGCACTTACTTAATTTCTCATTTACTTACAAGTTGAAAATGTGGGTAAGAATATAAGATCAATCATAAGCACCCAAATTTAGTCCCTACTAAGCCCTGAGTATCCTAGTTGTTAAAAACTCCCCTCCACACACAGCTGAAGTATTTTTGACTGTATAATCAAGGATGCCTTCTGCTTTCGTTGTCTTGCATAAAAGCACAACCTTGAAGTAAAACAACTGTAAAGTCCAAGTGTTTATAGGATCATTCAGTAGTTTTCAATCCTCAGAGAGTTTTTTTTAATTAAATGCTGAATTTAAAACGAGAAAAATGAAACAGTAGGTTAAAACTAAGTCAGTTCTTAGACAAATATTTCCTTACAGAATGGGAAATGACTTGTAATATTCGAATGCAGTCTCTAAGCTGAGTTTATAGCATATTAACTACTCCATCAGCTCTACTCCTGCAAGCACAAAACCCTTAAGCAATTCAATGCCATAAAAATGTACTTCTTGACTAATGTTCACAAAGAAACATAAAACATTTTCTGTGCTTTAAATGAGCATCCTCGTATGAGAACCATTAAAGATTGCCTTTGGATTGACTTGTTTCTGCATCCCCTGCGACAGAGTTTTTAGGCTTCATAACTGAAGTATATTACTTAAATCTTTTTTTCTAGTAGGGAAAATATAGGGATTTTTCACTTCAGGCGAAAGGGATCATAGTGTAGGTATGATGTGGGTCTTCTGTATCCCCCATGGTGTCTACCACATTATGGGGGATCATGGGAACTATCACATCTAAATTGTTTTTTAGGATTGTTTTCACCTTTCGTATTTTGATCCCATTACTTTTCTCCTGTAACAAAGTAATGTGCAAATCAAAAGCTGGATAGAAGGAGGTGATTTCTCTGTTGAAATACAATAATCTCTCTTTTGCTTATGGGGCAACCATTTAATAAACATAGTCAGGGAAAAATGATGTAGAAGAATAACCAGTAGTGCACAGCTGCAAGTAAAACTGATTCCTCATAAAGGCACCCAGAAATCACCCCTGTTTGAATAGAATGAAGGAATAATTACATTTATTTTTTGTCTTTTCTCATAACAATGCTATGCAAAATGTGTGGATTTAGAAAGTGTGAGAAATTGAGTCAGTTCCACAGAGTTGCNGCTGCAAGTAAAACTGATTCCTCATAAAGGCACCCAGAAATCACCCCTGTTTGAATAGAATGAAGGAATAATTACATTTATTTTTTGTCTTTTCTCATAACAATGCTATGCAAAATGTGTGGATTTAGAAAGTGTGAGAAATTGAGTCGGTTCCACAGAGTTGCACAACTGCATCTTATTTGTAATCTCAAGGGAAGAAAATATTAGCAGAGCCTCTGGTTGTGTTTCTTACATATGCTGTGATTTTCTAAAGTGTAAATTGTAATTAAAACAGAAAATCCCCTAAGCTTCCCTTAGAGGAGGGTGGGGAATAGCCTTCACATCACAGTGATATTTTATGGATATATTTTCTTGGTCCTGAATTAAAAAAATAAGTAAAAATAAAGAATTCACAAATGAAAAGTTAGAAACAGATTATGTGCAGTTTATTGAATGCAGTGTTTCATTTAGAGAATTTCAAAGCATTTTAATAACAATACTTTTTAAAAAATCTATAATTAGCTTGCATTTTGTAATCAGGTTAGAGCATAGTATTTGTAAATCTGTAGTATATTGTAGGACTTCAGTAATAAAAATCTCTGGAGAAAAAAGACAAAATAATGTAGGGAGCTGGCTATGGGCCAGATGTTTCAAACTTTCTCCAATATTCACTACAAAATCATATGTCATGAGTTTGAAAGTCTGTAATAATGTTGAGTGCAATGTCTACTATCTCCTCAAATATTAGGCATGATCTAAAAAAAAAAACTCTTTCTAAGGAGGGAGGATGCCAAAATGCTGTGATCTGTCTCTTCTGCATCCGCCAAAGCAATGAAGGGAGTTCTGCTTTGCTGTTTAGTCTTCCAAAATATCTTGGACAGAAATAGCATGGCACTTTATTTACTTTGTCACTTCAGTGTTTTTAAGTGGCTTCTCCTGATGGATCCAAGATACCTTTCTCTTTTTTCCTGTAGTAAAGCCATACAGGTCAGTACTGATAATCTGATGCACCAAACTAATTTTGGCTTCTTCTTCAAAAAAAAAAGAAATCACTCTTAGTGACAATTATGAGTAGATTTTTTTTCTGAAACTAAATGTAGATGTATATAGTTCTACTTTAGATGCCAGATTTTTGACAGGAGGTATCTAAATTCCATCAGTAATCCAGCTCCTCTAGGGAAAAAAATGGAAGTTGGATACCTGGGCTGGTAGGAAAATGGGCTTAACTTAGATATCCAGGGAATGAGAGAACAGATTTGAACTACATGGGGAATGAAAAAAGAAAAGAACAGTTTAAATGGTCCATTTGTAGGCATTTTGTTTAGGCAGGAGCAAGTTACATTCAGTATTACTTCCATGGCAAATTAAGTGGATTTCAGTGAATCATGCTGTCAAAACACCCCAAGCAGGACTTTATTGGTGTGTTGCAAAGCACTTTCTGAACTGAAACCTAGCAGAAACATGGTAAAAATACTATCTTCTTCTGACACTATCCAGTTTTCTTAGAGTGGGAGTATGCTGACTTTGAAGGAAGTAATAATCGTAGAGCTTCAGTCTGGTAAAGTGGGCGGTTTTATGGAGCTTTATGCATGTGAGGTTCATAATCCACAGCAGAGGCTTCTGGATATACTGCTCCTAAGTTAGTGGCCGAGAATCTCCTGTGTTCTAGGTTAGACCTCGAACTCGAGGAGCCTTCTCTTTTCCCCTAAAATCTAAAATCAGGAATCTGTGATTTTTATAAATGTGTGCTAAAGTTGTATGTGTAACAAAAGTGGTTGTCATTGTGTAGTGGATAAATATTCACCCCACCTGCAGGTCCCAGTTATTTTGCTCACAGTAGTCTGTGAAGATTGGATTTAGTGTTTGCATCATAGATTTAGCCTTTAGAAGCCTGGCACAGTTTGTATTTGTCCCAGCTGGGTTACACAATTGGGAACTTTGATCTGATACCTTCTAATGTTTATAGATTCCTCAGGAGTAAGTGTGTTATAGTCTTGATACGACTGATTTCAGTTTACACAAAGCATAACTCAGCGATGATTAGTTCATCAGAAAGCTTGCTATTATTGTTTCTATTCCTGATTAGAATCACTTCAAGTTTTTCATCTCACAAAGATGTAGAACCGGCTTGCTGTAGAATTGCAGACCAATGAGATGTTAAAAAAAAAGTACTTGGTAAGGCAAGGTAGCTGCATAAATCGAATTATGACAACTGGAACTTTCTGAGCAGTGGTACTTCAACAGATGTGTAGCCCTGTAGTTAGGGAACCACTTCCTGATACTTTAAAAAAATCCGTATCTTTCACATGGAGTTTGCTTTTCTTGCTGTTTAAACTTATGATGCTATACAGTTTCTGATAGCTTTAATTCAGGAAAGGAAAGTGATGGCTGCTTAAGAAGCCTTGGAATGTAATTCTGCTTTCACTCAGTGCTTATGAAAGAGAACTTCTCTTGCTTAATGTGTGTGTTAGCCTGAGAAACAACCCATTTCTGAAATGAAATTTCAGATTTGGTTTCTACACTTTTTTAAGTAAAATTAGATTATGAAGACAAAACGGGATGATTTTCATCCCAGGATCTTGGGAAATATTTTCTGAAGTTCTATAATTTCAGATTCTTCCAATTCCATTTATTTTTCATATACTTCATATGCCTTTCCTACTTTTTCAGGTGCTTTACTTTCATAAATGATTTCCAAAGGAAATTAAAGCTTTACTTAAATCTCTTCTCAGATTCTCCAGTTGATGTTTTAAGGAAACTTCTTCTTAGTGACTAAATCCTTTTTTCTTTCTTAGTCTGAAGGATGGAAAATTGCATAGTTCTGAAACACTTGTATTTACAGTGATAGCACCATTTTTTTAAGAACAGCCTTTTGACAAAAGAAAATTTCCAACTGATTTTTCTTAAAGATCCTAAAAATTAGCTTCAGAATCTATATCATACATGACCTACTAAGCCGCAACTCAAAGTATGTTAGTGCTTTTCAAGTTGTCAGCCTTTTCAAGTTGATTCTTTTTAACATGAAGTGCATCTAAATTTCTGCCTATGCTCTGATGTCTTGTTTCATGTTCCCATGTGCTTGCAACATCCTTGCTTCTATACAGGAGATCAGGTTATTTTCCTTATAACCCCCACATAGTAAATCCTCTACTGTCACTCATTGCTGCCCACCAAGAGGGTTGGAGGTTTTAACTCATCGTGTGTTGCCTTTTTCTGAGGGAAGCAGATCACGCTGCAGGGAAGGAGTGCTTACAAAGTGAGTGAGCAGTAAATGCATTGTTGTTGCCTCTCCATTATGCCAGGAAAAAACACATCTGGGGCCGTGCTGCTCCTCCATGAAAAGAGAAAGTGGAGAGGTAGACACTCCATTCAAGAGAAGCCTGTAATAAAGTCGAAGAACAGGAGGATCCAAGCATGTAAAGAACAGCAATCCACAGTGTGGTCTAGAAACCCATGGAAACTCATTTTAATCCAAACACATTGACATATGCCTTACAGACTTCTTTGTGAAGTGTAAGTCCTACTCAACAAGGATATTTACAGTCACAGACAAATTTAGAGAGTAGGGAACTATCTGTGCACTCCATATGCCAGGCGTTCTATTTTTTCCTACGCACCTCTATACCTCTTTACCATTCCCATTCATTGTCTCTTCTAACGACATGTTTGCTGTAGGCATAAAGACTAGATAGTTAAATCATATTTGAAATTCAATTGTGTAATGTAGTCTCATTCATCCTCCTTGCTGCAGAGAAGTACAGGCAACTTTTACCAGTAACATGAACTAAACAGGGGTTTAGGTTTTTTAAATATTTGCTTATGTCATAAAGTACAAGCACTGAAGATTCTCTGATTTTCATTCCCCTAGATGATCAACAGTGACTTATCCTGTAAAACATTCTGACTCAGCTAACTTGAAACAGTTGCGATTTTTGAGTAAGAAAACTGCTATAGTGTAGAAACTTTCATACATTAAAGGCTACATGTTCTAATTTAGAGCCCACTATTTTGAAAGACATTAAGAACAGCAATGTTTCACCCAGAACAGTCCTGAGGATTAGGCTGTTTGATATCGAAGGGTAGGGTTCAAGTACTAATACTCCATGTAATATTACTATTTATTTCTGCTGTTGGGCCACTTTTTGCAAGTACTAACTTTAGCACTGAGGTGGAATATAAAACTGGTTACTCTTTAAACTCGTGGAAGATCAGCATGAACAAAAGCAAGATGGTTTCTTTGAGTGGACTCAGGAACAGAGAAACCTTGGTTTGGTTTGGTTTGGTTTGGGGGTTTTTTTGTTTCGTTTCTTACCTGGTCCTATGCAGGATCGATAAGGTGAGTTGAAATTGTTGGGATATTCAAGCTAAAATCAAAATCACTGATGACACAAATGCTCCCAGTTTCATAAAATGAACCATGAGTTGAATTCTGCTAATTCACTGATAGAAAGGGATCTTCAGTTCAGTTAGAAGTGCTAGTCTCCCTGAAACCCAGACTATCATTGTGGTTCTTGGTTTTGTTAGGAAATCCCACAGAATGGATGGTTTGAATTAC
The DNA here is from genome assembly GCA_013398225.1 of Steatornis caripensis. Taxonomy (NCBI): domain Eukaryota; kingdom Metazoa; phylum Chordata; class Aves; order Caprimulgiformes; family Steatornithidae; genus Steatornis; species Steatornis caripensis. The sequence continues at coordinate 23,716 of VZSC01016134.1, read as the reverse complement.
TTTCTGCCATGCAATATGTGGGAATTGATATAACTTTGGAGATGAGGGATCCCAACATGATCAATGTGTTTTTCTAGAACAGTGCTTTCCAGTTTGTCTCTGATAGTTTCCACTATTCATGTCCTTCAAACCTTTCCAAAACAACCTGCAGTGGTTTGTTGTCTGACTCTTACTTGTTTGACCCTTGGCTGAAGTCATTATGTTCCCTTATGTCTGTTTTACTACTTTATTCTTTCGTTTTGAATTTCAGACTTATCAACGAGTCTTTGAGGGACCAGTTGCTAGTTACCATACAGAAGACTTTCACATACACCAGAACCCAGGCACAGCACCTCTTCATTATCCTTATGGAGTGCATGAAGAAGAAGGAGCTGGTATGTTCACACTTTCCTTAGAGGCAAAGCGAGAGCTCAATGCATTGTTTTGATCAAGTTTTTCAGGTGCCTGTTGAAGGATTTCACAAATCTGATCGCTGTGATCCAAACTCTAGAATGATATTATATCATGCTGACTTCTGTTTGGTTTAGTCTGTAGTTTCTCATTTAAAGTGATTAATCCAACAGATCTGTTCCATTTCTAAATCCCTCTACATTTCCTTTGACGGGACAAAATCCTGCTAGTAGAGTATGGATATTATTACTTCTCAGTAATCCTCAGGCATATCATGATTAAAATTCTACCTCATTCAACTACAGAAAACCTCAGAAGGAAACATAATTGTTTTTCTGTTACTAGGATCATGTTTTAAAGATAACAACTGTAGAGTTGCACAAGTATTACTAGAGCTGTTATATTATTAAGGTTGCATGTGACAGGAAAAGAAAAAACTTGTCTCCAGGGCTCCTATTCTGCAGTGGTAAGGCTATGCCTTTAATGCGTACTTATACTTTCTTGAAGAACACAAGATCTTTCAACAATTTCTGGGAGATCCATGAGGGTGCTTTTGCAGAAATATTTCTGAAGCAAAATCATGTTGTAAAAAAACTTGAGATTCAATTCCAGAGGTTTTTACTTCTTACAAACTGACTGAATACACATGCTTCAATGTTGTAACTTAATCTTTCTTCAAAGTTCTGTTTCCAGTTCATATCACGCTTCCTGGAATTTCAGGCTGATGACAGTCTGCCACACTTTCTGTAGGGTAACACTCGAGAGGAAAAATTGACTTCATTGTTTTACAAAGTTTCATTTTCTGAAACTGAGTGTTTTGTGACTTCATCCTCTGCAGCGCCTCTTAATTTTAGTTGAAAATATGGCATAGAGTAATTGATACCACTGGAGAGGAATGGGGGAAAATGGTTAGGACGTGTTAAAAAATAAAGGCTGCACTTCTAGACAGAGCTTTGCAAAATAGAAGGTATTTCTTGATGTGGTTTAATTTGCCAAAAGCACAGTATCCAGTTCAGAAACCAGCAGTTTGTGCATCTATCAAAAAGTGGTCAGCCTTCCTCATGCATAATTCATCATTTACATGTACCACAGTTACCTGGTATATACCTTGGACAACAGCAGAGAGGAGAGGACCCCAAGGACAACTTTTCAGGGAAGACATGACAGCAGCATGCAGTTCCACTACACTGTTGCAATGTAGATGGTTGATGAAACTGGATATACAGCAGTCCCTGCTGCCTTCTTCCTTCCACAATCAGAATTCAAACTGTATAGCAGGCTTTAAACACACTTTAGCTATTCACAAGCAGTCAGCCAGCCCATAACATGTAGACTAGTGATCCCTTCCCTGGGTGAACTACATCAAGATAGAGAGTTCTTTTTTCTTTCTTTTCCTTTTTTTCCCTTCAAAATCTCCTTTGCAATAAAGATTCTCAGAAAAATATGATTGTGCTACAGAAATAGTTTTCCTATCCATTTATGATTGTCAAGATGTGCAACAACCTCCATGGCACTTGAGTTGGCTTTACATGTGTGGTGCATACATGCTTCAGTCTACCTTAATGCTGAATTTGCTGTAACATTTCTTACCAATGGTTGGCAGAGAGAGACTTCCCTACTGCCTCCTTAGGAAACTGCCCATTTCTGTAAATGTAGTAATAATAATAATAGCAACAACAATATGTAAGTATAAGACCTACCTGTGAATTGGTGTTCTGCACACAAACATAAAAAACATACTTCGTGATAGAAGATGGAACAAAGGAAAAGAGGAAGGGAGAGAGAAAGCAAGGGGGAGCAAAAGGGAGAGAGCAAGGAAGATGGAAAGGCAAGAAGGAGGAAAGGCAGGAAGGCAGGAAGGAATGAAGAACAGAAGGTAGAGGCAGACACTGAATTATCAAGACTGAAAAAATGCAATTCCATATTGTTCCAGTCATCTAAATCCAGCACTGATTGTCAGGCTTTGAACAAATGCTGCTACTGCTAAGTTAACTATGAAGTTTTTGTCTGCAGTATTCACATCAAGATTTTTACTCCTAGTGAGGTTGTGCATTTGTTACAAGTTTCTTTGCAGACATGTAGCATTATTTACCTACGCATCTTGTGAAGAGCTATTAGCCAGGAGATGGTTTGCCAAAAATTAGGTGTTCCGAATTTGAATTTATACCACTAACCCAATCACATGTAAAGAGAATACATTAAAACCAGTGTTTCTCTCTGGTAACTCAGTTGTACTCAGAGTGTTAGATTAACAGTGGTATGTGAGAAAGATTTTAGGTCTGAGGTGTGATTGCTAGGCTAGTGGTGTCCTTTAAGACTCATAACCTTGTATCTGAATGTAAAAGAAAGGTGATACTCATGATGATGACAATAGCATTACCAGAGGAGATGGATGAGCTTGGAGATGGATTTCCAGGAGTGAGTGGTGACTTCACTGGTTCTACAAAGCCAGATGTTTCATATTTCCACATCTGTCCCAGCTCTCATTCTTCCTCAGGCTTGAACTTCTGATTTGGTTGCACATAAGACAAAAGACTCCTTGATGAACTGAACTTATCATTAGTCTGATCTCCCCTCTCCCTAAAGAAAAAAAATAGAAGTAAGATGCAAAAGATTGTCTCAGAGAGCTCAGCAGCAGCCAAATTGATGATGGCTATTTTCTCTAAGTTCATGGTCAGTGTGCCTGACTGTCTGACTTTGTGGCTGCTGAATTCATAGGGAACAAAGCAGACAGTGCAGGAGAGGCTTGTCATATTACGGTGTGCCACTAAACAATTACATGCATACAGGGTACAGGCAGAAAGATGTTCTTATAGCAAAGTGTGTAAGTACAGATGAATCACAGATGTGGAGAGAGAAAATAAAATGCAAGTTATCTCTGGAAAGGATCAGAAAGCTGTCTTTGAAATAATTTTTCCTACTCTACCTACTTAGAGTGTGTAAAAAAAATGGTATCTCTTTTATAAGTTTAACGTAGGCGTGGTGGCCAGGGAAAAAACATAATTTTAACAAAAATGACCCCCTCAAAGAACATCAGGATTTTCAAGTTCTGACATTTTGGACTTCATTCTTAAAGATAGTCTCTGAAATGTATGCCCAGATAGCATCATTATTATGAAGTGCAATTTTCCATTTATTTGATAAAGTATAAGTTTATTTGTTGAATAAAATCTGAGTACACAAGCTGGAGGAGAAGCTGAGGCCATAGCAGAGGAGAGATCTAAGTATGTTAGGTTTGCAAGACAGAGCAAATTCCACTTCTCGATGTAATGAGTCATTTTTCTTAAATCATGAACTAAGCTATGTTGATACTGCAAGCATCAGAGTTTATATTCAGAAATGTATCTAGACCAAGGTGCTTAATGAAGTCTATGGTATAAAAACCTGTTTCAGATCTAGTAGACTATACGGGTCTGTATATATAACTGTAGATTACAAGGGTAGGAGAGTGTTTTGTATATAATCTAATGAGGTCCTCTACTGCCACATGTACAGAGAATTCTTTAAAAAAGTTTATGCCCAGAAGTTCCTAAAATAGGAGCATGAAGGCTCACCAAAGCTAAGTGGTCAGGAGGCAGTATTGTAAAGTCTAACCCACACTTTTTTTCAAAAAGGACTGTGAACATTTCTTCTACGTGTTCTGTCTCCTGCTTGCAGCTCTTGAGAAGCTAAAACAGCCCATTTGATGAAACCTTGTCTGCCACTAAATAAATAAATAAATTTAAAAGAATGGAAGGAAGGGGGGATTTAAGAAAAGAGAATTTTTTGCTTAGGGTGTTTGCATTGCCTATCAATCGGTCCAAAGCTACAATAAGATGGAACTCCATATTTATTTTTTTATAAAAAGATAAGTAGAATTAAACTATCTTCAAGGATGTTTTTTGATCTTTCATTCTTTTGCTGATCTCAGAACACAAAGAGTAGGTGAGGGCACCGCCAGAGGACTCAGTCTGGCAGGGACGTCTCCCACTGGAGCCCCAGTACAGCCCCAGAGTCAAGCGGCAATGAGGAAGAGAACCCCTCAGATCAGCAGGCTAGAAGACTTCACCTCAGATAGTCTCTGGGAACACTTTGTGCTGGGTTCACAATTCTGTTTCCAGCTGTGCAAAGGAGTATTTACTTCTGTCTCAGTAAATAAATTAGTCTTACTGTTTTCCCTTAAAGACACTAATTCTGGTGTTTGAGTTCTCTGACAAACATAGGCTGCTCCATTCTTTTAGGAGTACTTAATCATTTTGCAGCTTAGACCGCAATGTTACTGGAGCACTTTGTTCACAAATCACAATGTGAATTTCTCAGAAGCCAGAATGTGCTTTCCAACAAGCTGTGTGGGTCCATCTGTGGCGCTTCATTGGGCAGGCACTAGGAAAGGCCACTTCAGCAAGCCAGAAAGGTCTGTGTCCCTGAAAACAACCACACTCGCGGCAGTGATACACATTTGTCAAAAGCTAATGCTTCAAAATAGTGCTTTGAGAGGGAATAGACCTAGTCTTATATCCATTTAGTAGAAAAAGTATGTCATGAATCAGGATAGGTCCAATCTTAGTATCTTAGTAATCAAAAAATGGCACATTAATACCAGCAGTAAAGGCTGGGTACCACCTGCTGGTTAAGTTTGTTCTCTTATTACTACCATGACCATTTTCTGCTAAATTTGTTTCCTTGAATATTTGAAGGTTCCATTACTACATTAAGCAAACTGATAGTGTCATTGCCTACTCCTACCCAAGAAGGGTTTGCAGAACAAAGAGTGTATGGATGGTGGGCATATGTTTGTATGCATCCATGAGTTCCTTAAAATCATTTCCACATAGAGGCAACAGACACAATTTAGTTAGTTTCTTGCTAAAAAAGAAATAATAAAATCCCATCTCTGCCTCGTGTCAGGAAGTAATGGATATTTTTTAATTGCCTCTCCTTTTCTCTGTTATTTCTGTACCTCAGTGTCTGGTCACTATGATGAACATAATGGCTGCCTGGGGAATGTGCAAACCTTACTTCTGCTTTGTGTTGCTGAGTGTATAGATATGGTAATAGGTCATTCCAGTTGAATTCATGACTAACTTACAGCTCCAGTGCTGTCAGATTAAACAAAGCAAGTGTCATGCTGAAGTAACTGTGTGCATTGAGCTGAGATAAGGACAACCTGCATCACGAAGGTGCTTGCTATTTATTGTTTTTTTCTTTCAGACAGAGATGGATCCAAACTGTTCAGAAATGCACACTGCATGAGCAGGCATATGCGTTACAAGGCTAGCATTCATATCCCAGTACTATCTTACTAATGCAGGGCTTTGACGTGGCTTATTGGTTACTTACCCAAAGTACTGGGAAGCTGTGGAGTTACTTAGCAGTTTCTTTTCTACTTGGACTACAAATAAGACGTATTCATCTTCATTGGTTTCGGTTTTGTCTGACTGAAAAGGCTGGAGCAAACTTGTCCATGTTTCTGGAAGAGTTTATGCTGGGAAAAGCTTAACTTGATCATATACTGGCTGCAAAAAACATCATGCTTTTCAGCTGCATGTGCAGGCTCAGTGAATTTCTATACTAATTAAACACCATCTGCAAATGTTTATTAGCATACACGTAGATATGTTCTGAATTAAATATTAGCTAAATCAGGTGGACTTTCAAGAATTTATCAGCATATTGTCACTTCATTTCTTTGGCCTTTCCCAAAGGTTAAAAGTTCATGCAGATTCATTTTTTTAAAGAAATTTGGCTTCAAAAACAAATAAATTATTTGAGCTAAGATTTCTTAATGCTGATGGCATCTTTTTTATGGAGGAGGCAGAAGAGGACTTGGTGACTTCTCAAACAGTAAAAATCAACTGTAGTTCCTGCAGGAGTATGTTTGCTGTGAATAGCACGTAATTTGGCAGTAGAGATCTGGAGCAGGAAAACTTGATGTAAGTACTGGCCTACTGGTTGCCAAAACAACTCTTATCTCTCCCATGAAAACACTCTGTGAGATTTCCAGCATAAAGTACTGATGCTGATTGGTCCTCTGTGTCCAAATGGAGGTGCCAGTGCTCTTCAGCAGTGACTGCAGCAACTCTCCTAGTTTTGATAAAGGTTAAATCTCCTATCCAGTCAGTGCATATCGATAGGATTAGCCTAGTACGTAGGCCGTAACTCTGTAAGTAAGTGTTAAGATGATCATTACAGGGCAGTTTTAAATTCTGCAAACCGAATTTGATTTCTTTTTGCTAAAAAGATAAAAACATATTTTGTTTTTTCAACTGCCAAGAAGTCAGATGAAGTTAGCTGGGCTTTGCCATTGACTTTACAGAGAAGGAAATCTAATCCTAGGACTGGGGGTTTTATTTCAGCAATTCAGAGAACAAATTCCACAAGCAAAGCAGTTATATACATCCGAAAAAAAAATAATAAAGGCAAAGGCAGCTGTTGCATTGCACTGAAGACTTGAAAAGCTTTTGATCCTACCAGCTGCTTTTCAATTGCTATCAGATGAGGTAGCGCTTCTGCTGACCGAAAGCACAAGTATGTCAGACCTACCATTGAATCAAAAATGTGCAATTTAGGCAGTTGTTTGGTCCATCCTGAGCCTCTGCTGTGCCATCTCCAGCACAAGCCTTCAAAGACCAATATTTCTTTTGTTGCTTATATTCAGTAAGTAGACATTTTCTGTTTTATTTGGTGCATACCGCCTGTACAATTATCACAGATGGAGTCACCTAGTAGATACTAATGTAACTTACTACAAATTTCTTCTCCTCCTACGTATTCTGTGATTAAAATTGCAGTTATAGAAATAAGATTTAGAATGGGGTTTTTCCATCTAAAAATATAAGCTTGTGAAAATATCCATTACCCCACTTACACTATTAACAAGTAACTCTGGGAAATGCACACTGAATCATTATACAGCTCTGTCAAATGTCCCAGTAATGAAAGTGAAGGCAAATCAGTATTGTGTGGCACAGCAACTTCTACAGTAGATGATATAGACCAATTTTTGCGGTCAGGGAATTGGAAGGTTTCAATGCAGTTTATAAACTCCAAAATACTGTTCAGAAACCTTTCTTACTCTCTGGCTCTGTTGTGTCTGGGGAGTTGTAATTTATTCTGTCTTTCTTAGAAAATAAAATCCCTCTTTCTGTGGCTTCAGATGGGGCATGGAGACCCATTCATTACTGCGATAATATATTAGTCATAGATCAGGAACTTACTGTGTGAGATGCAGGTTCTGTGTAGATACAGCAGGATCTGCAAATTTACTGTCCTATAAGAATATCTTACACTAAGTGAGCTGCTTTTTCCAAGTATTAGCACCTACTTAGTCTGACCAGCAAACCAGCTAGGGAACTAATGGTTTGTAACTATTTTTGCTGCTTGGTTTCTGTGTATTATCATTATGTTGTTGTCAACCTAAACACAGAATAGGCATACACCTGCATCATCTATAGCAAAGCAACCTGGGCATCCGTGTACCCTCAGACTATTTCAAAATATGTTGCAAAGCAAAACTAGAAATTGAAGTTTAAGATGGAGGAAGAGTCCCCGACTTTAATACTGTGGCCACCCAAACAACTCACCATACTTCCTTCTAAGGTCAGCATTTTCAGTTCAGATTAGAAGACATATGTGTGCATCTAAGTCCTGCAGACAACATTGTTTAGGGCAATGACTTGCAAGATGTAATTTTTCAGTGTATACAGCAGTGGAAATGACCAAACTCAATTCTTTGTCTCTTAATGCAACAGGATATTAGGTTTATTCATCTCCTTGATGAGCTTTTTACATCACTTATTTTTTATTAAACTTTGCCTTGAAAATCAAATCAGTTTTACATTGCTTATTATCATGAGTAAGAGATGGTTTACAGGTTAAATCACCTCACTAAAAGCCTAGAACGAGATTAGATTGTTTGGCAGTTTTTTACAGAAATTGTCCTGTAGAGGACCATTTAGAAGAAGAGCAGAGACATTGCAGATCCAAGGTTAGGTGCTAAAGGGAGCCTGATTAAGACTGTGATTTGGTGCCGGTTCTTAGTTTCCCAGGATGAGCTAATAGGACTTATGTGGGGACACCTACCCACATAAAGACCAGAGATAACTGTGACTCTAAATGTAAAATGAAGCTCAAATGATATGCACACAAGTCTTTCTTACTCAGAAGGTCAGACACACACATAGATAGAAGTTGACTCTAACCCTTCCAGACCATGGCATGTGTGCCTCTGCTCATCTGTTAGAAGAAGAGTACTTTGCTTTCTGGGACAAATACCCATTTGATGGGGTTACATGGCAGCTAACATCTCCTTTAAAAGCATTCTATTCCGGTTTCTCCTTGGTATGTGCTGGAACCGAAGCATGATTCTTATATCATCAGTGAATTAATGTTTCTGGATAATAGCTGCTTCAGGACCAGTGGGGTTAATAAACTCCTGTATACTAGGTTTCAATTGGTCTTAACTCCTGTTACTTGAGATTCAGATATCAGAGCCTTCCAGATGATAAATCTTAATTATTGTCTTCACTGTACTACTCATGTCCCTTTCTACCTGCTTAAGTTGCTTTATGTTTTCAGAACAAAATCTATAAATGCAGTGCCTTGTTAATACCTCCAAGAACCTTCTCCACAGTAGAACAGATGGGGGAAGTGAACTGCATCACATTTACTTCACATTTCTTTCCTGAATCAGGGTGACAGAAGAGCTCAGATTACACCAAAGTTTGAAAATGCCTATCTCATCATCCAAAACAATTTATCTCATTGTGGCTGTTCTTAAGCAGTCCCAACGCTGCAACTCTACATGGAAACACATCTGTGTTTATCATCACAGTCTGTTGATGTGCATAGCCCAGCGATTTAAAGCACAACATCTAAATTCTATTCCCCTGGTGTTATATGCTTTGTGACTTACAATTTATATTTACTTAAGTTTATTCAACTTTAAAATCAGGGACTAGTATTTCACTGCCTAAAAAGAGTCATAAATGGCCTCATGTAACAACAGCATCAAACCTGTTATATAAGGGAAAATGATTATTTTAAATGTTTTTACTGCCAAAACTTATTTTTGGTCATTTATTCCACGGGAAAATATGCATATTCCATTCCAAAATGTTGACAGTGCTGTAAGGCTTAAAAACTATATGTACATTATAAATTATGAAGTTTTTTTTACATGGGACAGAGCTGTAAGATTTCCACAGCCTTTTCTCTTCATCATTAAGGGGTTGACATAACTGTCTCAGTCTGAAACAAAAGCTACCAATTATGGGGGAAGCCAAACATTTACAGTAATTTCTGTCAAATTGTTTTCTGTGCACCTAGATGGCTCCTCCATTGCAGAATTGCTGCCTTTCTTATAAGCACTGGTTTTTTTGTTTGTTCCCTGCTGCTTACCAGTCAGTAAGTCTATGGCAAATTATTGAATCAAAGAAAAAAGTGAAGTGTTGCAGCACTGCCACAACACAGAAGGAGATGTAAAATTTTAAAAATTTACAACCGACATTCAAACTTCTCCCCTTATATTTGTTTCCTCTAATTTCCTCATTTGGGATTCTCTTTCTTGCTTCTCAGAATAGCAGGCAACTTAATTTAGATTTTCCCTAAACATAATTCTCTCTAGTGTTTCTATTCCTGAATTTCCTCTTATTTGGCCTTTCTTCTACAGTATTATCCATTGACTCACCTGCTCACTTTGATCTTTGTTATGCCTCCACATCAAGCGGGTTTCCCCCTGAGTTAAACAGGATTATTCATTGCAAGAAAAAAAGAAATGCTTTCCCCTCTTATCTGAACCATTTCGAGGCTTTGCATTACTGACCTCCTTCAATGTTTTGTTTTATCAAACTCCTATTTTTCTTTTCAGGGTAATTTTCCTCTGAACTATTCAGGTAGGCCTAGCTAAATTACAAATGTCAACATGTACTCTGGAAGGAATTGCCTATTTTGCTGAACCAACCTGTGCTCTCAAAGAAGAGAGTTTCAGGTTGTATTTGCAATTGCATCTGCTTTTTTGTAGAAAAGGGAGATTTTTTTGTCCGACTTATGTAATCGAGGTGCATACAAACAATTTGCATGTTTATCAGAGGACACTCAAAATTTTGCTGGAGACAGCAGGAAAAAAAAATCACTTTGAATGAATTTTAAATCATCGTGTATTTTGTCTTGATGTCATAGTGAAATGATGGTGAGAAACAACTCCATCTCTAAAATCATTAATAATTTGCAGCATTCTTAATATGCTGTGAATACAGTATGTAAAAAGAGCACTCTTGGCTGCCTTCTCTGCTCTCATCACTGCTACCCTGGTTTTTTCCTCTGTCTTTAGCTATCTATTGCATAGTCAGCAGGCATTGTCAATCCGAGGTGTAGAGAATTATTTTTCTTCTTCATCTCTCATCTCCTTCATGACAGAGGGTAAAACACCTTTCTATGCAGTTGTGCACTGCATTCTCCCTGCTGATTTGGTGGTGTTTCCTCTCTCTCCAAGCAAATACAAGCTAAAAATCTGAATATTTTTCAGCTCGTTCTTTATACTCTGAAGTGAATTTAACCCTAGTGTAAAAAAAGAAATGTTCACATGTAATAGTATATTTCAGAAATACTAAGTACAGCCTGGTATTGCATAGCTGTTCAAATTCAACCCTGGGCCCTTATACTGGCCTTGAACAGAAGAATCTCTTCCATCTCTGTGGAGTTTTCAAAGTAAGTCCTAGAAAAAAGTGGTGTGGTTGGAGGCAAGGACTCACTTTTTAGTTAGAAAAGGCGTTAGAGATGAACTGAATATGCTGGTACTTGGGAATAATTTTTATGTCCTGTGATTAATTTCACCAGATGCTGTTTTGAACTATTTAAAAACAGTATTTTACATAAATTCCTATCCTATGACCTGGCAAATTTGCAGTTAATGGTGGCGGTGCCTCTTGCTTCTCATTCTAGGGGTAAAATCAATTTCATCCATGTAGAATACAAACCTGTTCGCAGTGTAGCAGCTCATACTGAAGAAGGTTTATCATTTATATATCCAGCTAGGCCTGAATATAGCAAACTGACACAGCTAAGCTGGCTTAGGGAGGATTCTCTAAAGCAAAACAACTTCTTGTGTCAAAGAATTTCCTACAGGTCTATATGATTTGCTCATCAGGGCACTAGAACTGCTTCTACCTGTCTTCTGCACAAGTCCTGTCTTCTCCACACACGATAGGTGTGCTTTACCCAGACTAGTAAGGGACAGAAATGTGAACAGCTATTGAGGAATGAGGAAGGGGAATGAGTTCTAAGAATTCAGAAATTTTACGATTAGACCCTACTACAGCCTATTACAACATGTTCCTTGTCCTCCTAAGCATCTCAGTGCTCTTGACACTTCAAGCATTGGCTCACCTTTGGCTTCATTTGCTCTCTGTTTGACCACATCTTTCCTCTTCAGCATCTATTTGACTATCCTCTTCTCATCTGGTCCTTTGATTTGGCAGCTGCCATTAAAGAGACCACATCTGCATATGGACAGCTGTGATTTGTATTTCTAAGCTAATGTTGCATTCACAGGCATACAGAACTTGGGAAATCCTGAACCGTAGTTTAATATCTGTGTCTCTCGGTGTGTTAATAATTTCTGAAAATCTGTTTGGTATTCACTGCTCTCAGGTAAGACAGTACTACTTGACTTTGCCTACAGAAGTGTAATGCAGTATCAGTGTGAAGGCAGGAATACAACAGAATGCATCATATTAGGTTAAACTGACCCTGCTGAGCCAGAGATTATGTAGAGGAAAGGGAAAGAAAAAGTAATCAGTCAAACAAAAATTAATCCAGTGCTAAGCAGAAAGCAGAGCTGTTTTGAAATGGGTGCTTTTGACAGAGTCTAAAGTAATCTCTTCCCTCTGCTCCACTCTCCCAGCCCCCTCACACCCAGGCCTTGCTTTCTATCCTGCTGGTTTTTTTTCTCTTTGGTTTTTCACTTGCTTTCTATCTGCCCTGCCTGAAAATTAGGTTTCTACCCTGCTGGGCTGTAATTACTGCTGGCAAGTATCACAGTGTGCTGCGATCATTGCACTTGCAGAGGTCAGTGATTTCCTTGCACATTTTCCTGGGAAAAATTAGGACACAGCCAGTTTTTTTCCTGGAAGTTAATCGTGTTCATGTTAAGATACTTCAGTAATATCTGCAATGAGGTAGAGGGAAGACCTTTCCAGTTTGGGTTGGGTGGTTTTTTTTTTTTCCTTTCCTGCTTTTAAGGGCAAACCTCATGCATTTCACTCAGGCAGGTGTTGTGGAGGCAAATAAGTAGTCTTGTGACACAAGGGTTTGACTGGTGGGTCCCAACCACCTCCTCCTGAGAGGGGCACAGCAGAGTTGGTTGTCCTTGCCCAGCTGTCCCCAGCAGCTGCTGTGTACTGTACTTTGCAAGTAGATCGCTATGGACATATCAAAAGAAATGCAGGCATTAGAGTGACATTTATCAAGAATCTGGGTTCCTATTAACACTGGTTTTGCAGCTCGTTGATGCAACCTTTATTGGTGACTCACAAGCATTTTTGCTTGCCTGTTTCAGGTGTGTTTTGATATGAAGATTTAACTCTTTCTTCATTGTGGTGCAATACAGTTTTGTATTTGTAAGGGATGTTAACATCAGTTTCTATTATATTTGTAAAGAAGAGAAGAAAAATATATATTAAAAAAAAACTTGCGGATGGAAATCACAGTTGTTCACTGAGATGCTTCAGGCAATTACCTGAAAAAGACATTTCAAGCCAATAAATAGTGTGAACACCAAGGAAAGAAAGAAGGAAATCGAAAAAAGACCAACCCCAAAATACCCAAGGTGGTGGCAGAGGAACAGAAATAACTGTTCTTTTAAAATAATTGAGTTTAACATCAACAATTGAAACTACCAGCTACATGGAAGTAATAAAGTGGTCCCAATCTCTGGGAGAAAAAATAGTACTTGATTTTTGGACTTTTTTCTTCTTTGAACATGAATTGTTTGTTGGGTCAAAAGAAATAGCTGAGTAGACTAAATGTTAGCTTTTCTCTCTAATACAATTTCATTGTGTTCAGAAAAATAGAAAACCATTTCATAGATACTGTTTTAATCAGACCAGCACAAAGAAAATTTCTCAGTTTAAAATAATCTTCCCTTTTTCACAGCAATGCAAAAGACTGGCTAGTGGCAGTCTAATTAATACTGCAACTCTTACCTCTTGTTTTCTTTTGGTAGGCTAAGCAAGTCTTAACCATGCATTATTTTTTAATCCCAAGTTCTTGGGTTTGGGGTTTTTTTTAATAATTAAATGTCCTGGATTTCATACACACACCTTGCTATGTTGTTTTTCCTTTTATTTTTTCACTAAAGTTGTACTGAGGTTAGGACTCAACAACAGGCTTAAACCGGACTACAGTAGGTCTTTTTAAAGGTGAATGGCTCTTAGGCACTGTCTCTTCATTTAAAGAAGAAAGGCTTTCTTTTTTACTTAGTAATGAGTTATTAAGTGGGTTTCTAAGTCTTTAATTTACTGTTACTTTTGCATCTCAGTGGCAGACATTCATCCAGCAAGAGGTAGCTGGGAATAGAGTTTACTGACCCAGATATTTTCCTGTAGCACAGCAGTTTTATGTACATTAGTACAACAGCATCTGTAGCCCATTCTGACAGGGCTCTAGTCAACGTCCTATTTTAACAATGATGTGCTGTTTCTCAGTTCTCTGCAGTGATTTACCCACCAGAGTACCTGTAAATTGCAACTAACAAGGTGTCAGATACATTAATGACTCTTGAAACTAGATGAGTATATTGAAAACATAAAATTCTTACCTGTTAATTGGGGGAAAAGAAATCACCAGAACAGATCACCAGCAAGACAGACAGATAGGTTTTTTTGAGACCTAGAGATATTGAACATTTCTAAGTGTAATGTTTACATAAATACTTTAGGATCTGAGAGTTCCACCAAAATTAAAGTATTCTGGAAAAACTGCAAAGACTGTGTAAGTAAATCTACATTTTAGGAACAGTTGCTGTCTCATCATAACTGTACTCATAAAATGCAGAAACAAAATTCATGCTTTCTTTCTGGAAAGGTAAGGAAATTCTTTAGCACAAGGCACTAAGATGTCATCCAACAACAAGTTGTGTGGTTTTTTGTGCCTCTGCCCCAAGTTTTACAAAGCTTGTTTATGTTCTCTATTTTATCCACATTGAAATGTGACAGGAAAAAAAAGGGGGGGGGGCAGCATTTGGGGATACATTTCCAATAGAAGTTGTGAGAAAAGGCAGGGGGAATGTGCAGCCCTCTTCATCCGTAAGTCATGCAAGCATGATAGTGGCCTAACATAAAGCTGCATTGGATAAGCAATACAGGTCTGCTCAAGATGCACAGGGCTCCTCACAGGGTGCTAGTCTGGGACTCAAAACATATCAGTGATATTCCTCCAGTCCCACTGCCTTGTGCTTGGATCAAAAGTAGTTACTGAAGGAGAACAAAAGCTGCAGCTACATGATTTGATTTACATGGCTTTGCCACGTGAAGTAGAAGTGATGATGATGGAAATGGTTCAACAGCCAGCATGGTGCAGCTTTTAGTCTCATCTTCCAAAATTCATTTTGCAGAACCACAAGTGCTGAAGTATTTTCTTTAGCCATTTAAAAGCAAATGTCACTGTACTCAAATACCTATGACATCCAGTAGTGAAAGCAACCAATACATCTGGCAAAGATGTATACAAAGTGAACAAGTTACACCTGAAGAACGCTGCAGATCAAGACTAATATTTTATCAACAGAGATAAAGATTTTATCAACGGTGTGACAAGGTTGGCTCCTTGCCTAATTCCAATGCAGTCCTATTTAAATCCTCCAATTTGTAAACGAACAAAAACATTGGTCAAGCTTTAGGACAATAGTGGAAAGAAGAAACAATCAACCTTATCAAAGCCATGGGAAACCATGACAGGGCAAAGACATGCCTGTGAGGTCCAGATTGATAAAAAGCTGTTTTGCTAGTCCGGGAGGCAGCAGTTCAAAGGGTGACTAATGGTGAAATTTTTTTTTTTAAATATACAGCATGAGTAAGAGTAGTATGGTGCTGCAGGTTGTCCAAAATCATCTTCAGGACCTGTGACAGGAGAGTGTCGCAGGAGAAGAGTCAGAGATCACTCGGATCCGATCTAGTAGTTAATTTACTGAGTTCTAATCCGTACATTTGANCTGTTTTGCTAGTCCGGGAGGCAGCAGTTCAAAGGGTGACTAATGGTGAAATTTTTTTTTTAAAATATACAGCATGAGTAAGAGTAGTATGGTGCTGCAGGTTGTCCAAAATCATCTTCAGGACCTGTGACAGGAGAGTGTCGCAGGAGAAGAGTCAGAGATCACTCGGATCCGATCTAGTAGTTAATTTACTGAGTTCTAATCTGTACATTTGAGTATGTAAAATATTTAATAAGTACAGATGGATTGGCAGTCAATATTCTATGATTTGCTTAACTTAAAGTTAGTATGGGATACAAAGGTTATCGCGTAAACCTACAATACATATCTTACATGCATGCAAAAAATGTCATGTACCAACCAACCCACAGATGTCTGGTGTCAGGTAATGAATCTCTCAGCCTCGAGGGGTAACCATGAGAGGCATCCCCGCTCAAGGGGAGGTCACCGCCGCGCAGCCAGCTGCTATGGAGGGAGAGCTCAATGCGCCTTGATGGCTGCAGATATTTATAGTGTAAAGTGGTTGATTTGTAGTCAGATTTTCTGCTGTGTTAATAGAGTTTTGGCTACCTATCAGCCCAGTCTCCAGCCAAACCATTTTGGTTTTGGCGGGGGGGGGGAACTGCATTCTCACTGATAGCCTCACACAGTAGGATTAACTCTGATTAGGCCTCCTTGCTGAGCATCTGCCTGGACCGAAGATTGTTCAAAAAGGCGTGGTGCATCTGTCCCAGAGGGAAAGCAGCTACAGATAGTTACAGTTAATCTAAGCCATAAGGAGCCGCTGAACATATCTGTTTACCATCCTCAAAGATTTTGTGCATCCAGAACAGGCAGAACTCCTCAGTATCAGCTGAGTCTTTGAGCTACTATACTCGCAGCATTTTTAAATGAAGTATAATAACATTTTACCTTGATTCTGTCTAAAATTCTAGTTTTCTTGGGCATAACCCCAAAAATTATAATAAATCTGGTATGAGTCTCAGCACTCTTTGCATTTCCATCTTTTTTCCTAATTATTTATCTTCTTTTTATTTTGCTACTTGAATTGTGGTAGACCTCTTAAAAATGATAAAGTAACAGTTACTGTGGAAAGACAGATTTTTTATTCTAATGTAACTAAATTATGTAGTTCTATTATATTTTTAATGCAATTTGTTCTGCTGAAGTGGATTTTTTTTTCTGATGTAGGCAGGGAAGAGCGATGAAAGAGAAGTTGGAAATTTAGAGTTATATGTAGTCCAATACATGCAAAGTGCTTCCCTTAGTTTTCCTGTGGCGATAAGCTGTTCTAGTGCTTGCAATTTATATGCTGCCTTTTTTAATTAAGCTGGGAGTTCACCAAGCATGTGTTTAGTTTTAGATGTACTGTGTTCTTCCGCTGCACTCCTGTTGTTCAGTATTTTTAGTCCCCGATGTGCAGACTGTGTAAGACCTTTGGCCTTAAAGAAGGAGAAGGGCATTTTGGTGTGTGGTTGTGCCACCAAGCGCAGTGACGCAAACAAGACATTCCCAGCATCGGCTGATCTGCTTCCCTTCAGCGCTACAGAGATGCCTGCTGCTACAAGAATTGTGTAGGAACTGGCAAAGCATTGTGAGGATGTTATGATNGTATTTCTACCTGCATTACCTGTGCTCTACAGGTCAGAAGAGCAGGCTGCCTGTACCACAGGAAAGCTTCCTTGCCATTGAGGAGATAAGAAAAACATCAGGAAAAACAATAGGAAAAACATCAGGAAAAATTTCTTTACCAAGAGGGTGGTCAAACCCTGGAACAGGCTTCCTAGAGAGCTGGTGGATCCCCCAAGCCTGACAGTGTTTAAGAGACATTTGGACAATGCCCTTAACATCATGCTTTAACTTTTGGTCAGCCCTGAAGTGTTCATGCGGTTGGACTGGATGATCATTGTAGACCTCTTCCAACTGGAACTACTCTATTCTATTCTAGTCTAGTCTAGTCTATTCTAAAGCTGTCATATGGGGAGAGACATCACGTTGTATGCCAGAATCATCTGCAGATTCCAGGGGAAGAGAGAAAATATATCGTTAAAGTATCATTTCCAGTATTGATGCTTTGTCTGATGAACACTTTGAAGAGTCAAACGAAGTCTAATTTGAAAATAATCTATTTTAACTGGGGAGGACACCTAACATAAATTCTTTCCCACATTAATTATTTTAGGCATCAACTAAACCAATTGACTAATTGAGCTAAGCCAGTTTCCTATTACTTCATCCAGTTTGCCTTTTCAGTCTCTAATACGCTGTACTACTGTCACTGATGCTGAAGTCTCTTACCGCCCTTTGAACCCCCTAGAGGTCTAGGGTCAAGTGAAGGTAGAATAGGTGCTACAGGAGGGCTACACTGGATTTCTTGGGATACATTCTGCAGGGCTGTTTCAGCTGGCAAACTGAAGCTTGTCACCAAAGTGACAAGTGTCTTAGACTTCGTCACTTTATATACCGCCTTTCCCTGTCACAGTACTCTGTTCTTTGTGCCCTGATGTTTGCTGACCTCTATTGCAGATGCTGCTGCAGTTCAGTGGTGCTGTAAAAGTAGGAATCTAGGAATGTGGGGACAACATATGCTGCTGAATATGAGCGTAAAATATGTTTGCACAATTCCTAATTAAAGGTATCACTTCATTAAAGAAAATGGAGGCAGTCTGTACTAGCAAAAGGAAAAAGAAAAACAGATAACAGGTATTCAGATCAAGATTATGGCATAGGCTTCATTAGTAGAGGAAAGGAGCTAATAAAAAGCTGCAGTCTCAGTTGCTTCAAAAGAAGCAGAGGCCCAAGAGCAGCTATTGCCATGGCAACAAAAAAAGCAAGGGGACTTACAGTTCTATATGTTTCAGTGCAGTCTTAACCAAGAGTGAAACTGGCTTGAAAGAACACCCACGCTATATTCATTATTATTCTTTACAAACTTGTATCTCACCTTACCTCAAAGCTTACTGACTACACATATGTAAAAATGTTTCTGGAACCTATTAGAAGTCTAATTCTTAGATTGTTTCTCTAACTTTCTGCTATATAAAATCATGAGGTTGAATAGGTTGCTAATTTTGGTCAAAAATATTTGTTTAAATCTGTATGCCATAAATTAGGAACACAACCTGTAATACACCTAATTCTGTCTAGTAATGTATTTGGAAGACTAAATCTAGTGTTACTCTAATATGAGAACATTCCTTCTTTTCTAATTTCACCCTGTAAATATCACTGAAGGCTTTTCTTCCATATGCTCATTAATACAATTTCTATCTTTAGTAAATTTTATCTCACAAAAAACACTGTGTGTGTTAATCCTATCTAATAAGCTTCCCATAAAATGTATAAAGTAACATCATCTCATAGCCATCAGGACATTTTGAGATCCAAATGATGCTGCCTTGATTTAATTTCTTTTTTAAAAATTACCCTGGCTTCAATAATGGTATTGTCTTTTAACGTTTCAGATCACAGTATTTCGCATGGGATCAGAAGGACACCAGGATATTGATTTAGCTATCCTGACAGCATTACTGAAAGGTAATTGACTTTCACTCCACAGTGAGTCTGTGTCAACCCAAATGGATTAACTCTGTGTCTCTGCTGTGCTGAAACCTGCATTTGTTCACAATATCTACCGTACCGAGACAGTAAATTTATACCGTGAAATTGAAGTATACTTTTTGCTCTAACTGCTTTATACAAATCCAGCTCTTAATCTTTAATGTTTAAATAGCTACTGTTTTTCCTTTCTTAATTTTTATTCTCCACCCACAATCACTAATGTGTCACAAGAAACATCAGTGGTGACCCCCCCACCAGTTACTTGAGAAGATCGGTACTCACAAGAAGACAGCCAAATAACTTCTCAGATTGCCTTGGTGGCTGGTAGAACATCTAGAAGGAGGTTATCTCCCTTTAGATAAAACTGGCACTATTGTCAAAGTACAATGTTATCGGTAGTCATCCTAGGAAAGCCTGGAAACAGCATGTTGCTCCTTCCAGCCTCAGCTGGTAGAGCTAAGAACTCAGATATTGGCATGGTAGGTTAATCTTAAACCTCACAGGTCACTATATCTTTCTGAGCCATTACATATTACACTTACGCTCTTAAAAGATTGTCTTACAATAAATCTGCTGTTGCTACAGTTTGTTATAAACCCTGGTCTTGCAGACACTTACGCCATTTAGCCTGGTCCCTTCAAAATATGATATTATCAGGTAATTTAGTATCTGCTTGCAAATACAGAAACAGGTGAGGTTTTAAAGGCTCTGAAGCACTTACCTGATGAAGCATTACTCACCTTAGCAAGGGCTGGGAGGTTCTAGCCCTCCATTTATATGGTATTTCCCCAAATGGGATTTTAACAGATTGCATGTTATCAATCACCATGGCCATCTTCTTGCAGTCTGGACTGTTTTGTGCTATGTAGTACAGGACATACTTATTTTAAAAACAGAAAATAAAACATATCAAACAATTTTAAAGAGCAATCTGAGAAACATTAGGAAACGGACTTCCAAAGGTGACTGGGGAAATTTATGCTTCATGAGGCTTTTTATCAGTTGTCAGCATGCTATTACCACCACTACACCTGAATAAGAGGGTACATAATGTCATGTGGCAGTCCTGAACTTGAGTCATATCAAAAAATTTAATAGATTTACTGGACATTCAAAAAGTAATGGGAATTATTCTAGCTTGTTCCAGCACTCAGTTTTCTTCTCAGTTTCTTCCTGTGCATGTTCAGAAAAATTGTATGAAGACAAAAGGGAGAAGACCTGAGTAACTTTCACCTAAGCAAGCAAAAAAGCATTTTACCTTTTACACCACTATTAATCCAATTTCAAAAATATTACTTCAAACATTTCAAACAAAAGTCTGAACAAGAGGAATAAAGAAGCACTGTCCGCTTCGAAAGTGTGATTGCAAGCTGACAGCTATCAGGCACGGAAGAGCTGGAATTATTTTGCTCCATTAGCTTTTGTTTCTTTAGGCTTCTGTAGTATTGCTTCTTCTCCTCCACTTCTTTTTCTCATTTTGATCATGATACCAGTTGTTTGTCCTGCAGGTAACATGACTGTTTTGCTGCTGCCCTGAGGTAACAGGTTTTAGCCATCTGTATAATTACATCTCAAGGCGTTTTGGACGTCTTCACACAGAAACAATACAAATCAAGATGAAGAAAGGAAAAAGAATTGAATTCAAATCAAGGAACAAGAATTGCATCCATCACCAAATTTCTCTTTTCTCTCCTTAAGAATGATCTTAACTGCAGATTTCTTTTTTATCTTAAATATAACTGGTACCTTCACTATCCTCAGTGTAAAGTATATTCTCTTCACATTTGTTCTTAAGACAATCACTGAAACTACTGCTCTTACTTTCTATTATTAACAAACAGATTGTCTTAAAGTTATGATTCCACTTTTTCTAGGTATATTTTCAAGTTCTGAATCCCAACATACATCCCTGGAGTCTTTTACTACCTTGAAAGCTGCCCTTTGGAAGCTGAAGAAAATAAATCATAGGCCTGGGAGGGATTGTTCTCTGCTTCAAAAGTTCTTTCCCAGTATTTACATGGGCAACCGTACTATGGTTGCAGTCTGAGTACATGAGGAGCCCTGTCTGATCTAGAATATTCATTTTGCAAGTGCCTACTTGGTCCCATTGACTCCTTAGTAAAATAAAATTACCTTTCCTCTTTATAATAATAGTGCAAGACATCATAGTGGACTTCTGTTAGCTAAGAAGGTGCTTGGCTCTGTGTAAGTAATTTTGACATCTCCTTTCATTCTTGCCTGACAATCTTGATTTAGTAACCTGCTGATGGCAGTAGCACTTGTGTATTGGTCAAAAGCCAGAGGAACTACAATGTACACTTCTTCTTCCCTGCTCCTCAGCACGTTCTGATTATAAAAGTACTCAATGAAGATTAGATTGTTCAGATGCCTCCTGTTAATCTCAGTTTTCTGATCACAGGGAGGGGACATCCATATAACTTTTCAATCAACGTGTCCAAAGATGAGATCTCATGTCTCAGGCAAGTCAGTTGTCCTTATTCATGTCCTTATACATGTCTTTGTACAAAGGTTCGTGCCCACCCTGAAAGAAGTACTACCTTTCTGTAAATATACCCCGTTAGTCTGATGGATAGTTGAGGTTTTCATCAGATTAAGAAATCTGATGTAGCAATGCTGAACGACTTGTCTATTGATCTACTAGTAAGCAGATTTGAAGACTGGGTCTATATTATCTTGAAACTCCTAAGTTTAGATTCAGAAATTAATCTCTTTCACCCCTTCAGCACTGTGTGAAAAGGGGGCAAAGAAAAGTATGAAACTGGTGAGTGATTATTGGTCACTTTGTCTCAGTGAAGAGGATTTCACAGTTCTTGCTAGCCAGTATTCAAGGCACATACCAGCTAATTACCAATCACACCCTGGTGTGAGCGATTTGTTCGGGGAGTAGGAGGAGGACAAGGATTGGGAAACATGAAGTATTATTTCCTGCTTGCTGTGTAAAATTTGCGATGAGCTAGTCTCTTTTTAAACCTGCATCAGGCACACTGCCAATGCAGAAACTCTCCTGGACAGGGTATTCCACAAACCTCAAAACCTGAGCTGAATATGAGATATTATTTCCTTGTTTGTTTTCATGAGTCACTTGTTTAATCTTGTCAGCAGATCTATCTTTCTTGGAAGTTATCTCCAAAAAACTAGGGAATGGCATCCAAACTGGTTATCAATTTACATTGCATGGATGTCACAACAGCATATGGCTTGTGAATTCTTTTTTTTTTTTTTTAATTTCAAGAGACGTGCAAATAAGGGAAGTAAGTTTCCAATTGCATGAATTTGTAGCAAGTAAATTTATTGATATATTTTAACTGTTTGTGCTCTCTTAACTTGAACAGTTGGAACTCAAACAGTAATAGATTTTGTCCTTTTGCAGCTGCTAATTGAGCAGAAGGCATATGACAGGGAAGTTAAAGACAGCATATGGAAATGTTCTAAAATATAAGTGTTTTGGAGTAGCATCAAAGATCCCGGTTCACGAAGCTGTTGCAATGACTGGAGCATACTAGCAGCATCAGCCATGTTTCAGCTGGTACTCCAGAAGCCTTCCCAGTGCAATTGTCAGCATTGGGAAAGAGGTGCTGTGTGGTATATGCATATTTTAGTATTACTGCCGTGTAACCCTCTGAGATAAGCCATGTTAGGCTAATGCAGATCTGATGTCTCTGTATCACTTTCCAGCCTGTGAATAAGTCATGATTCATGCTCGCATGAGCAGCCATCATGTAGTATCAGATGGTCCTGGAAGACAGTATGACAGGCTGCCAACCATGAAGTCACTGACACAGAAGGATTTCAGATTTAGGCCAGATATCTGGTTACTGCCCTGATAGTTGTTGTTGCTATCAGCTTTGGTTTTGTCGATTGATTTGCTAAATGCCGGCAAGATGCTTGTAGCAAATGCAATGGAAACACAGCCTTTTCACCAAATAGCTGCTGAAAGAAAAGACAATGTAAGACCTCCTGAGATGCAGAGCAGAAAGTTAATTTGGATTGCAATTTTCCCTAATTTAATTCTTTTCTTTAAATGATGATTCAAAGAGGACACTGGCATGCTTAGAAGCACTGTGGAAATGAGTCTCCAATGACCATTTCTTTCTAGATAGATCAGTTTTGTGTCATGTGAACTTTCTAGATTCCTGAGCACTAAGTATCATAGACTATTCCAGGAGAATCCTTTAAAGGTTTACGTTGAGCACAGTGAGCCTCAGCCAGTATATAAAAGCCTGTAGTCTAACTCCTCAGTAATCTGGCATCCTGCAAGGCCACAATACTCATCGTCTCATGTGTGTCCTGGCTCATCTAGGATACAGAGTCAAGTTTATGGTCCCAGGCTTTATCATCAAGGAGTATGGCATTTTTGGTCCAGGATATTGGATAGACCATGTGACTTTTTACCAAAAGAATCTATGCAAGATATCCAAGCACTAGTGGAACGCTGCCTACAATCATAAAGTTAATACCTGCAGGAACTAACAGCTGTCCCAGATCTACTTCTTATTCATTCAACTTCACACCGTCCTTGTATTGTCTATCTATATCCATCAATATCTATGCAGAGAT
>VZSC01016127.1:41645-55990 GCA_013398225.1 Steatornis caripensis | reverse complement strand
CTGCCATGGCTAGTGACACAGCCGCCAGCGCCTGCCAGGACCTGCGATGCTGCTCAGCATCCTGCCGGCCAGGCTCCGACTGCACCTCTNCCGAGGGAAACCGAGGCACAGCACAGGGCGGCAGCACCTTCAAAGAGGAACCCCACGAGTGGGGCTGAGCCGCCCTGGCACACGGGTGAACCACATCATCATTCCTCCCAGCCCAGAGCCATGCCGGGACCCTGCCGCTCTGCCGCTGCCATGGCTAGTGACACAGCCGCCAGCGCCTGCCAGGACCTGCGATGCTGCTCAGCATCCTGCCGGCCAGGCTCCGACTGCACCTCTGGATGGGGACCAGAGCCAGCCTGCACCCTCCCTCCGTGTCGAGGCACGCTTCGCTCACTGCCTCTCATTACCAGCCAGCACCCAGCTCGTCTAATTAAAACTAATGATGTGCTGGGGCTTGGTGGTCCTGACCGCAGACCCTCCCCCCAGAGATAACTAACTCGAGGGGGGCAGAATGCCAGAGAACTACACGATCCCTGTAAAAACGTGACGAGCTGCCCAGCTGGTGGTGAGCATCTCCCACACGTCCTCGCAGCCCCGCTCTGCCACAGGGTCACATCCAGGGTCCCCATCCTCGCCCCGAGCTGGGTGCGCAGGGGACGGACGCTGCAAATACGGCCAGGGACCCCGTGATGGCTCCTGCCTCGCTGCCCTATGTGCTGCGATCTGGGCTCCTCACCACAGAGCCCCCGGCCCCGAGGAACGGGACTCAGCCCTGGGCTCACAGGGGAGATCTTGCAAAATAAAAAAAAATTTAAAAAATAAATGCAAGGACTAGTGGGTTTAGAGGCTGGCGCTTGCCTTTCATAGGGGACCTGCTCGCGTGTCACAGCGGCTGCGTTATTTACAGCAAAACCGAGAGACGTCCAACAGTTAAATGCAGTCTTAGAGGCAGCCTTCATTCATCTTTCGGCACCAGATTAATGGCTTCTGACGCTCCCAAGTCAAAACCACCTGCCCCCGCTGTCAGAAGGCTGTGCCGAGCGCTGCCGCGGCTCCCACGGGCCCAAATGTGCCGGCTGGACAGCTAAAGGTCAATGCACCCACGGGGCTGGGCGTGCAATGAGCTGGGGAGGGAGCGAGCCCATCCTGCCCTCCCTGCTCAGCTCCCGAGCATCCCCCCACCCCGCAGCAGCGGCACCCCAGCCGGCACCTGCCTGGCAGCCAGGCGCCCTGCCAGGTATCGCGGTCCCCCCCAAAGCATTGCGCCCTCCCGGGGCTGCTCACAGAGCCACCGGGTTTGTCCCTGCCCGGGGACGCCTCCCTGCACAGGGACCGCTGCCGGCACCCGTCGATGTCAGGGTGCCCGGCCAGGCAGCTCAGGGATTTTCTGCGCCTTCGCCTCTGAAACCAGGACAGCACCGACACGAAACAGGGGAAGAGGTGTGACAGCACGCAGTGCCTGCGTCTGCTTCGGCGGAGGGGAGGGCCCGCAGCCGGACACTCAGAGCCTTGCCTGGCACCCATGGGTGCTGCCCTCCCCAAGCCCAGCTTTCCCAGAGGGGTCAGGCCCCGATTATCCCTCGCCGCCAGCGTCACTGCTGCCCCAGCAGCAAAGGAAGCTGAAACTGGGGCTGGTGCCAGGGCTCCCGTAGGAGCCGGCGCAGGTGCAGCGACAGCCGCTCCCCGTCGAGCTACCCGGCGTTTGGCACCAGCAGCGAAGGGGCCAGCGAGCACCTTCTCCCCCCTCCCCACTACGGCTCTCGGCTTTCCGCTTTCACCCGGTGCTGCTGCAATGCGTGAGAGACCCCGCAGAAGGCAGTCACCTTGCTGTTCAGCTGGGAAGCAAACGAGAGATCGCACCGAGGTACCTGCTCATGCAGCCACGGAGCTTGGCACCGGCAGAGGTCGCGGACCCCCGCTCCAGCCCCCGGCGCGGTGGCACGAGTGCGGTCCCATGCCAAGGAGGGGAAGGGCCACTCACGTCCCTCCAACGCACAGAGAGGCTGCAGGGGCCGCAGGCACCGCTCGCCATCAGCACGTCATCCAGAGGGTTTCGGCACATGGCACATGCTGCCACGGCACCTGTGGAAAAGGCATCTGGAGATGCTGGAGAGCACGGTCCTCTGAGCTGTGGGGACGCCAGAGCATCCCATATGGCACCAGCCGCTTTAGCCGAGCCCCGGAGAACCGCCAGGCTCACCCCAACGACAGGCAGCGCAGGCAGCCTGCCCTTGGTAGGCCAAAATGAATGAGTGAGTGGCCAAAAAAAGTCTCCCCAAAGAAAAGAGAATGGGCACCATCGGCGCCCAGACCGCTCCCCGGCACCAGTGACGCTGTGGCAGCCGTGCCTTGCTCTGCCGTGAGACCAGCGCAGCTAAATAGGGCAACAGAAGGCGATGGGCTGAGTTATTCTGGCACTTCAACGGCAACGCATGGCCGAGGGCGCCCGAATCCTGCCGGCCCGCGTTGGCACTGCTCTGCTTGCAGCCCGGCCCCGCTGCCGGCACTCCCTGGCGACGGCCTCGTGCTACAGCGATGGCTCCGGATCAACATGAGGGGAGAAAAAAGAAGCCAGACAAGCTCCTGGGGAAAAGCCAGAAGGTGCTGGAGGAGAGAGCCGGGACGAGGTGGATCGATTGAGACGGGAGGCAGGGCAGCACGTGCCCTGCGCTGCTGTTACCGAGAGCCCGAGCTAAACGAACGCGGGCTAAACGAGCAGACGCGAGACAGGAGGTGCCATTTCCAGGGGTGAGGCTCCGCGTGCCCGCCGGGCTGCAGCCCCACTGAGATCTCCAAAGCACCCGGCCACGCACGAGGCGGTGCCGGGCTGCTCTTAGAAATCTAAGAAAACCAGCCCCCGGCCCTGGGGAGCCCCCAGCGACGCTCAGCCTTCAGCATCTCCCTCCTCCCTGCCAGGCGGCGCTCAGGCCCTGAGGATCAGCTGCCCTGGGAGCGATGCTGGCAGCTGCTTGCCCAGCTCCGAGGCACGGAGAGCCCCAGAGGCCGAGTAGGGCCCCGCGTTCCCAGGCCACTCGCCCTGGTGCCATTTGGGGTGAGACAGGGGACGGTGGAGGCGCGACAATGACGGCATCGGTGGGGACGCAGCACCGCACCAGCCCAGCGGGATTTAATTGTGGCACGAAGCACCACCAAGGCCAGGAGAGTGGGAACTGTCTCCCAGGAACAAACCTTGTGCAGATGGAGAAAAGCCACGATGAGAGGCAGGAGCCCAGCCTGGGCGATGGGCACAGCTCCTGGGCATCGTGGGGGTCCCCTGCTCCTCCCTGGCCCCTCCGAGCTGCGTCCCACATTGCTCCAGGTGTTTTGGGGGCACAAGCACAACAGCACATGCTTTCGGTGCTGCACAGGGGAGCTGCTCCACCAGTGCATCCCAGGAATGGCTATTCCCTCCCCAGAATAACCCGGAGAGCCCAGCTGCCTGGGGAGCTGCGAAGTACACCGGCTCCTGGTGTCCAGCACCCGCTGCCGGACCGGCGCCAGCAGCCACCGTCCCTTCCGAGTGTCGCCGCAGCCAGGGCCACCAGACCGGGAGGGTGCCCGCCAGGCTCTCACGCAGCACAAGCCCGGGGCTGAGCCGGGCATGGCCACACCGCAGTTCATTGCAGCACAAGGCAGCAGCTGTGCCAGGCTGCTGGCAGCAACGCAGGGCTCGTGCGTGGGCAGCAGCGGGCACACCCCGGCGCCTTTGCCTCCCCAGGCTTCGGTCCCACGAGAAAACTCTGGAACTCCCCTGGGAGCAGAGCGAGACGGCGTCAGAGCCCCGCAGGGCGTTCGCGTGCTTGTAAATCCACGCGCGGCACTGAAATTTGGGGTTGTTTTCCCCCTTGAATCCTCTGCTTAAGGCCGATGGGAGCAGTGGTGCCGCCTCGGGGATCCCCGGTCCCAGCAGCCCTGTCACAGCGTGTCCCCGGGGACACCCCGTGTCCTGCAGGAGAAGGCGGGAGGCGTCTCCCCTGGCACCGTGACGTTGCTGAGCAGTTCGGAGGCTGATCCCAGCTCCGGGGGGTTTTGGCAGAATCGCTTCAGTGTGAGGCACCGCAGCAGGTTCACGGGCAGCGAGGGATGCCTCCACCCACATCAGCGCTGCCGGAGCATCAGCCGCCGGACCAGCTCTGCTGACCCCAAACCGGCCCGGCATAGCTCGCCCATGCCCAGGGCTTCAGGCCAGCCCTGGCGCAGCTCCTGGCCCCCAGCAGCGGGGCGATCCCCCAGGCCACCTCCAGCTCGGCGCAGGCTCAGACGGGTTCAGGAGCTGGATGTGCCCAAGCGCAGCAGCACATCTGCCCCCAGCACCGCCTGCAGGTCGTGCCACAAGCACCCACTCGGCTCCTGGCTTCCCCGTACCCCCTGGGGACGCACCAGCCCAGAGCCCACATCTGCTGTGCCCGTGCAGGGTTGGGAAGAGCCGGGGAGCAAGAAACACTCCGGATTAATTAAAACACACCAGCTTTCCTCAAGATGCACGACGTGAAGGATGCCCCAGCGGCGCCAGGAGCCCCCTCCAGGCAGGTGGGGCTGCAGGTGCCCAACCGCCGGCCATCAGCGGTGATGGACCTGGTGCAGTGGGACAATTGCCCGCACCAGGGGAGCGGGGTGTGGGGCCGGATGGCAGCGATTCAGTGCAGCCCTGCACCGCCATGCTCACCCCTCAGCACCACTCTGGTGCCCCTGGCGCCAGCTGCAGTTCCCCCTCCCAAAGCCCTGGCACAGAGGCTGCAGCACCGGCAGAGCCACCCCAGGGTGACAGGGAGCTCCGCCAGCCTCCGATCCCGCTGTCAGACGGGCACCGCCATTCCTCCCCCAGGCACTGGAGAAGATCGCCCAGTACATGGGACTGGGATGGGGCTGGGATCCTGCACCCCAGGGCTGGCAGGGACAGGCCAGCACCGGCACCGTCCCCGGCTGTAGGATTACACCGGTACGGCGCATCTCAGATTCCAGCTGCACGCTGCCTAATTTACAGTTTAATTAATAAATGGGGAATTACATTGAGTTTATCCAATACTTTTGGACGCGTGATGTTATCAAAATCCCATTACTGACGAAGGAAGGCATGAAGAGCAAAATTAGCTTTGGCATCTGAAACACTTCAGTCAATGCGATAACACAATTATTAGGGCTAATAGTCGAAGAGCACTTTGGGGAACGTGGGCTCCGGTGGGAGCTGAGCCGAGGGCAGCCGCAGCCCGGCGCAGGGATGAGCTGAAGACCAGCCGGGCTTTCACCCAGGAGGAAAGGGCCGACAGCAGCCAAGGGCAAAAGCATTTTGCCAGACTGCACTTACCGACAGCTCCGGATATTGGCAGAGGCAAAGCACCGGCGGCCGCCGGGCTGAGCTGGAGCACGGCCGGGCATGGTGCCGAGCTCCACTGCCAGCGGGTAGGGAAGAAGGAAAGAAAAAGAACCCAGAAGATTTGAAACCCAGCGGGCACTGAGTCCCGTCTATTCACTTTGGGCATCGATCCTGCTGGAGGACAGCACGGCTGCCAGCTCACAGCTCTCCTGCGCAGCCTGGAGAAGGAGAAACTCAAGTCATAATTAGGAGCTGCAGTCACCCGGCTCCTGGAGCTGGGGCTTTGCCAAAACCACCGTGAGCCGGAGGAAGGGCCCGCTCCCAGCCCTCAGGGGGTGAGCAGGAATCCTGGCTCACTTTNGCCAGCTCACAGCTCTCCTGCGCAGCCTGGAGAAGGAGAAACTCAAGTCATAATTAGGAGCTGCAGTCACCCGGCTCCTGGAGCTGGGGCTTTGCCAAAACCACCGTGAGCCGGAGGAAGGGCC
This sequence comes from Steatornis caripensis, assembly GCA_013398225.1. NCBI lineage: Eukaryota > Metazoa > Chordata > Aves > Caprimulgiformes > Steatornithidae > Steatornis > Steatornis caripensis. Next base: position 50,203 of record VZSC01016127.1, on the reverse strand, counting down.
CGCTCCCAGCCCTCAGGGGGTGAGCAGGAGTCCTGGCTCACTTTGGTGGCCTTTAGCTCGAGCCCAGTGACCGTCCCCCAGGCTCACAGAACAGGAGGCAACTCCCCTGGGAGCAGCTGGCAGCAAATGCTGCCCCTGTGCCATCCCACCGAGCCTGGCAGGCACGGCTTTGCACGGGCAACTCGCTGGCAGAAAGGCGGCTGATTTGCAACCCCCCTCCCCAACCAGATATATAAGGATACATTCTATATGTAAGGATATATGTGTATCTACTCAGATGTCCTCCCTCCTGCTTTGACTCCATGCGGTGCTGGGCACTGCATGGCAGAGGGGTGCAGAGCCAGGGCTGCCGGTGGCGATGCAGTGCAGCTGACGCTGGCTCACTGCTGCTGCTATTGCCAGGCTAACGGGCGGTGAGGGACGCATTCTGACCCTGCAGTAATGGGGGCACCGGGGCTTCGGGCCAGCCCGCAGCAAATGGGGCACTAGCACTCGCCACAGAGGGCTGGGAGAGCTGGGCTCGGTGCCGGCTGATCGGGCAAGGTCAGACCCGTGTCTGCACTTGGCAGCTGCAAGAAGGGGACAGACAGCACATCGCTCCAAGAGGGCTTTGGGGTATGGGGGGGCAGTGGGGTGTTTTGCTGGATTGTGCTTTTCCCGAGCAGCACAGGTGATGTCCCACTGCCACTGCCGGCCTCAATGACCTTGGGTGCATCATCTCCCCGGCACCCCGCACTCCCCTGGCACGCAGACCACCACAAGCCACGCTTCTTCCCACCAAGACTGCGCAGCCAAAGGCACCCAAGCGCAGCAAAGACGCAGAGCACTGGGCCCCCCAAGGGTGCCCCGGTGCTCCGGCAGCCCCCGGCAGCGTGCGGCCAAGGCGCTGCGCTAACGCGGAATAATGCAGCAGGCAGGAGACGACTCCTGCCGGTGGCTGCGCTTCCGTACAGCGTGCACAGGAGTGACATAGCCGCAGCAGCACCTCAGCACACAATAACCGAGAGCCTTCGCTCCTGGACTGAAGTTTTCGCTGCAGCAGAGGAGCAGGCGGGGAGTCCTTCAGCGCCCTGCGGCTGCCACAGCGCAGGGGGACCTTGCTGCTGGACACCCTGCAGCGGGTGACACCCTGCAGCGGGTGACACCCTGCAGCACCCGCTGCCCCCGTCACTCTCACCTGGAGGACAGGGTTGTGCTGTGCTGAGGAGCTCCCGGTGCGGAGGGACACACAGAGGCACTGGTGTAGCTGAGGACCACGAAGCAGTGCGTGACCCAGACGTGCGTCCCCGCTCCCCGCACCACAGTCACCTTGCGATATTGCCTGTCCCCTGCGCAATTCGCGGAGCTCTTTCGGGATCGCCCCCGCTGCTCTTCAAAAGTAGGCTGCAGAGGAGCCGCGAGGCGCTGGGCACAGCTCCGACGCAGCTGCGGGTCCAGAGGCTGCGGCACCCCCACGCTGCCACCCCCGGCGCTGGGGGGAGCCCCTCCTCGCCCCCCGCGCCCCGACGGCACGCAGCAAGCGCGAGAAGCGAAGGAGNGCTTCCCGCCTCGGCAGCGGCCGCCTCGTCCTGGGCACCGCTCATCCGTCACCTCGAACCCGTAGCGGCGACCCCAACACCGGTCACCCCCGGCAGCACCACCGCACCCGGCGCCTCGCACCGCTCACCTCGCGTCGGTCGCCTCGGCCCGTGCTGCTCTGTTCCCACCCGTCCCCTCTCACCGGGGCCTTGCGCAGGTCGCCTTGCACCGGGCACCCCACACCCACCAGGGAGACCCGGAGCCGTGACCGGATCCCCGCTGTGGCCTCAGGAGAGCGGGCCAGTGGTGGGTGAGCTGTGCCACNAATGGGGGCACCGGGGCTTCGGGCCAGCCCGCAGCAAATGGGGCACTAGCACTCGCCACAGAGGGCTGGGAGAGCTGGGCTCGGTGCCGGCTGATCGGGCAAGGTCAGACCCGTGTCTGCACTTGGCAGCTGCAAGAAGGGGACAGACAGCACATCGCTCCAAGAGGGCTTTGGGGTATGGGGGGGCAGTGGGGTGTTTTGCTGGATTGTGCTTTTCCCGAGCAGCACAGGTGATGTCCCACTGCCACTGCCGGCCTCAATGACCTTGGGTGCATCATCTCCCCGGCACCCCGCACTCCCCTGGCACGCAGACCACCACAAGCCACGCTTCTTCCCACCAAGACTGCGCAGCCAAAGGCACCCAAGCGCAGCAAAGACGCAGAGCACTGGGCCCCCCAAGGGTGCCCCGGTGCTCCGGCAGCCCCCGGCAGCGTGCGGCCAAGGCGCTGCGCTAGCGCGGAATAATGCAGCAGGCAGGAGACGACTCCTGCCGGTGGCTGCGCTTCCGTACAGCGTGCACAGGAGTGACATAGCCGCAGCAGCACCTCAGCACACAATAACCGAGAGCCTTCGCTCCTGGACTGAAGTTTTCGCTGCAGCAGAGGAGCAGGCGGGGAGTCCTTCAGCGCCCTGCGGCTGCCACAGCGCAGGGGGACCTTGCTGCTGGACACCCTGCAGCGGGTGACACCCTGCAGCGGGTGACACCCTGCAGCACCCGCTGCCCCCGTCACTCTCACCTGGAGGACAGGGTTGTGCTGTGCTGAGGAGCTCCCGGTGCGGAGGGACACACAGAGGCACTGGTGTAGCTGAGGACCACGAAGCAGTGCGTGACCCAGACGTGCGTCCCCGCTCCCCGCACCACAGTCACCTTGCGATATTGCCTGTCCCCTGCGCAATTCGCGGAGCTCTTTCGGGATCGCCCCCGCTGCTCTTCAAAAGTAGGCTGCAGAGGAGCCGCGAGGCGCTGGGCACAGCTCCGACGCAGCTGCGGGTCCAGAGGCTGCGGCACCCCCACGCTGCCACCCCCGGCGCTGGGGGGAGCCCCTCCTCGCCCCCCGCGCCCCGACGGCACGCAGCAAGCGCGAGAAGCGAAGGAGGGATCCCGGAGCCTGCTGCAGCCACGGCGGGGGAACTCGGTGCGGAGACGGGGCTGCCTGGTGCTGGCTCCCGGCCAGGCCGCTACGGAGAAGCCGCCGGTGCAGCGGGGCCTGCGGCCACCCACGGCCGGAGCTGCGCCGCTCCCGCGGGTTCCCAGCACCGGGACGCGTTCCCCGCACCGCACCGGGGACGGCGCTGCGCCCCCGGCCACCCCCCAGGGCCAAAACCCCACGGGCGCCCGCGCTCGGGCGCGGAGCTGGAGCGGCCCTCGGCGNCCGCCACTGCCACCGCCATCGTGCCACTGCCACCGCCATCGTGCCACTGCCACCGCACCACTGCCCAGTCCAGAGGGCCCCTGGGAACCCGGCTTTCAATTTGGGGTCAAAACAACAAGAAAAATTTGATGGGAGTCAAGCAAAGAGCCTGGGCGGGGTGCAGAGGGCAGGCGGTGGTGGCTGGTTTGCCATCGCTGTGGGTTCCCTGTCCCCGTCGGTGGGGCTGTGAGTGAGGAAGCAGACCCTGGGGCAGCCCTTGCTCCGCACAGCTGAGCCAGAGACAGCGACCCTGTGGGATCACCCCAAGCCCACCCCAGCAGGAGGGCACCCACCTCCGCCCCAGCGGTACCTGGGACACCCGAGCCACACCAGCGTGTGGCAGGCTGCTCCAGCCAGAGCCACTCGTAACGGGACTGATGTCCCCGTGCCCCGCAGTGGCCTGGAGCCACAGCAGACTGGCTTTAAGGAGCAGGCACTGCTTGTTAGTCAAATTAAAACAGAGGTTCGTGCTTGGCAACACGAGCAGAGGCTGTTCCAGCTCAAGGTGGTGGTGGGCACGAGCCAGCCCCGTTGAGAAAGAGGGAAGAGGAAGTTGGGCTGGGGGGTTCCACATGTGCAGCTGCCAGGAGAGATGGTGCCCGGAGCAGGGTGGAGACCCCAGCGTCGCAGGCCAGCTGGGAGCTGCGTCAGCTGAAGCCACCGCACACCCCAGGACCCTGGGTGCTCTCTGGACGCTAGGTGAGCCCCTGGGTGTGAGGTGGCTGTGGCACCTCACCCGAACCCCCAGCAACTGGCTTGCCTCTAAATGGGAGATACGGGTTTGATGGGCGGACCACTCAATGGATAAGGAACTGGCTGGATGGCCGCATCCAGAGTTGCAGTCAACGGCTCAATGTCCAAGTGGAAATCAGTAACGAGCAGTGTCCCTCAAGAGTCCATACTGGGACCAATACTATTAAATATCTTCATCGATGACGTGGACAGTGGGATCGAGTGCACCCTCAGCAAGTTTGGGGCTGGCACCAAGCAGAGCAGTGCAGTCGATGACATGCTCAAGGGAAGGGAAGCTGTGCAGAGGAACCTGGACAGGCTGCAGGAGTGGGCCCGTGCGGAGCTCAGCAAGTTCAAGAAAGCCAAGTGCAAGGTCCTGTACCTGGGTAGGGGCAATGCCCAGTATCAAACCAGGCTGGGGGGTGGATGGATGGATGGAGAGCAGCCCTGCAACAAAGGACTCGGGGGTACTGGTGGATGAAAAGCTGGGCTTGACCCGACCATGTACGCTCGCAGCCCAGAAAGCATCCGACTCCTGGGCTGCATCCCCAGCAGCGTGGCCGGGAGGTCGAGGGAGGGGATTCTGCCCCCCTGCAGTGCTGCATCCAGCTCTGGGGTCCTCAGCAAGGGAAAGACATGGACCTGTTGGAGAGGGTGCAGAGGGGGGCACAAAAATGACCAGAGGGATGGAACAGCTCTGCTGTGAGGACAGGCTGGGAGCGCTGGGGGTGATCAGCCTGCAGAAGAGAAGGGTCTGGGGAGACCTCGCTGCAGCCTTTCAGTACTTACAGGGGGCTTGCGAGAAACATGGAGACTTCTGACCAAGGGCTGTAGTGACAGGACGAGGGCTGAGGGTTTTAAACTGAAGGAGGGTAGGGTTAGATTGGACATAAGGACGAAATGGTTTACGCTGAGGGTGGTGAGACACTGAACAGGTTGCCCAGAGAAGTCATGGCTGCCCCATTCCTGGCAGTGTTCAATGTTGNAAGGGCTGTAGTGACAGGACGAGGGCTGAGGGTTTTAAACTGAAGGAGGGTAGGGTTAGATTGGACATAAGGACGAAATGGTTTACGCTGAGGGTGGTGAGACACTGAACAGGTTGCCCAGAGAAGTCATGGCTGCCCCATTCCTGGCAGTGTTCGATGTTGGGTTGGACAGGGCTCTGAGCAACCTGATCAAGTGGAAGATGCCCGTGGCTGGTGGGGGGACAGACTGGATGCTCTTTGAAGGTCCCTTCCGACCCAAACCGTTCTGTGGGTCTATGAAAAAGGGCTGCATTTCCCTGGGGAGGGAGGTGCTCTTGGCACGAAGGCCGTGGGTCACCTTAGGAGGAGCTGCTGGGTGCTGCTGTATCTACACCGGGTGCTGCTGTACCTAGACTGGGTGCTGCAGCCCAGGGGTGCCGCTGCAGGTGCCAGGAGCAGTGACCAAGGGATGCTGTGCCCGATGGCTGGGGCTGCACACCCGGCACAGTGCCCGGCAGGTGCTGCTGTGCAGACGCAGTGCTGTACCCAGCACGTCCAGATGCTGCTGGAGTCCCTGCGCCCTGCGTGAGGGCAGGGTGCCCGGCAGCTCCCTTTCTCTGCTGGGGGGGGGCCCTGTGCCCCCAGGATGCTTCAGGCTGAGCTGTGGGCAAGGTCAGTGTGTGCAGGGGCAGCAGCCAGGACAGCCGTGTGCCCAGCAAGCCCGGGGGCTGCTCAGCTCCACTCCAGCCCTCGCAGCCCTGCACCAGCCACAGCACAGCACCACAGAGACACCCATGAGCCGCCACCACTACTGATGGCAGGGAAGCGACTCTGCACAGGGGCCACATCCCCACTACGGTGCCGAGCCCGTGGGTGCCATTTCCCGAACTGATGTGACCCTCCCTTGCCTGTCACCCTTGAAACACACAGCTGGGTTTTCCCAAACGCAGGTGAACACCTGAAATGAAGCATCAGCGTCGTTCCCGTGGGGTCCTTCTGCAGCCCCCCATGCCTGGGGAATGATTCCTCTGGCTCGCTGGCTCTGCGCTGTGGCCATCAGGTTGGAAATCCCCATGCAGCCTCCACACGGGGGGCCCAGCACCCAGCACGGGACCCTTCTGCTGCACTGCTGCTTGGTCTCCCGCCTGCACGGGGCCACAGAGCGAGCAGAGGCTGCAGAGCATCCACACAACACATCTCTGAGGATGAGGGACCGTGGCTCCCCAAAACCAGTCCCGCTCTCCAGGACCTGGGATGTGGTCAGGATTGCACCCACCGGTAATGAACTTACTTGAACTCAGCCTCTGGATGAGAGACGATGGGGAGTGCCCTCTACCGGCCTTGCATTTGCCACTGCAGCCTGTTACAACTCATCACCATCCTGTGATTAATTAACGGTTCCTGGAGCATCTGTCCCTGCTCCAGCATCGCTCTGTAGAGTGGAACACGGCTTCCGAGCCACCCCGGGGGGGGACGGGGATCTCCCTTCCCTCAGCAGCCCATCCTATTTCCCTTCCCATGTGCAGCCTCACCCTCACCCCCGTGCACTGCTGCAGGGCAGAGCCCCGCCGCCGCTGCTCGAGGGACGTTGTCCCAGGCCTGTCCCCTGTGCTGGAGATGTGGGGTGGCATCCGTCACCACCACATCCCCTTCAAATGGGAGATGGGGGGCAGCCCTGGTGAGGCGAAAGGTGCTCAGGGAGACATCCACCCACCCCGAGCCCCCACCGCCCCCTGCACGCTCCAGGCACGATCTCGATCTGCCCCTCCTGCCCCCAGGGGAGGGCCCCCGCTTGCAGAACTGCCAGGATTTCAAACCAGCGGCATTCCTGCACGCTCCAGCCTTAACAGGAGCACAAGCTTGGAAGAGGGGTCCCTGCCCGATAAAACCACTCCCCACACCCTGCAAAACAGCCAAGATTCCAAACCAGGGGCATTTCTACAAAGCCCCCCTTCCCAGGTTTTGCAGGAGGGCAACCCATGGGACAGGGGAAGACGTGCAGTAGTATAGCGCCTCTGTCCTACCCGTCTCCCGTGCGGCGACAGGCCCGCGCTCTCCCAGACACAGGACCAGCAGCCAGGCGGTACAGGAGATAACTTTATTGAACCCAATGGTGTTAGACAGACGACCGAGAAGAGACATGCCGGTTGGTGCGGGCAGTGTGGGCAGCAGGAGCTGACTTGGTGCAGGGCTGGATTTGTTTCTGTCTTTTGTAATATCCTCAAGCCTTTTCCTGGCTTCCTTTTATACTTCTTTTAAAATTTCTTTTAAGTAAAACCAACGAATCGTGGAAAGAGTCCAGATGGTGTTTGTTCCCTCTGATTGTTCCCGCAGCTATGTACAACGTGGGGTTGGGTCTCAACATCAGGTATAAAATGGAGCAAGTTTACAAACTTGGAGGAGGCAAGGAGAAAGCAAAGACAGACAGGCGAGAGCAGTAGAAATCTGGACCAAAATCTTAAAGAGAAATTTAAAAAGTGCTATAAAACCCCTAGGCAGGAATACCATGCAGTTAAGAAACACAAAACCCAGTCAAGTACACAGATCATCTAAAACAGGAATTTGTCCATTTCGTCTTTTATTTAATTAAAAAAAGGTTGGTTGTTTTTAATAGAAAAAAGCTGAACTTGTAAGGTTCAGGCCACTGGGCGGCAGCAGCTCGAGGGGGCAGGAGGGTGAGGCACGGGCCTCTCCCCGCTCCAGCCCCTCAGGATGGCTCCTGGCACTCCCAGGGGCCACGGGCACCTTCGGGGGCAACCCGCACCGTTGGAGGTGGCAGGCAGCCCTTGGGGGTGACAGGCTCCTTTGGCGGTCACAGACATCCTTGGGGGGCAACAGGCACCTTTGGAGGTGACAGGCATCCTTGGGAGGCGACGGGCACCCGTGGGGGTGGCAGGGGGATGAGTTAGTGCAATCCCTGGCCCCATGCTGCTGGGGCTGTAGGGCCCTGCAGACAGCTGCCATGCTCGGGAACAGGGGGTGCTTGGTGTAAGTCAGGAGGAACCCAGGGGGCACGTCCCCTCCAGCGGGGTACACCCAGTGAAAGCCCCCTACCGTGCACCATCCCTGCGCACATCTGCAGGCATCACCCTCGCCCTTCCGGTCCCCCGTGGGTGTTCCTCCTGGTTTACACCACACTGTGCCACTCGCCTCCAGCATGCCCCGGCTGAGGTTACAGGGCAATGGGCAGCCCCACACCAGAGAAGGATGGGGCAAACCCCCAGGGAAACAGGCTGGGAGACGCCCGGCAGCACAGCCCCAAGCAAGCCGGCAATGAGGACAGTGTGGTTGACGTGGAGGTGTCAGAAAAGAAGGTCAGGCCCAGCCAAGGCTGCCTGCAGGCTGTGCAAACCAAGAGGGGTGCGTGAGCCCTCTCCCCCCACGGCATGGCCCAGGCACGGGGCAGCCCCCAAAGGCGCATTGCGCCCTTTCCTGCCCTGGGCACCAGAGCCCCAAGGAGGGAGAGAGGGGCTGGAGGGGAGAGGCTGGTCCCCACCACTGGCCTCGAGCGGCTGCTGAGCCGGTGTCTCGTACAATCAGAAAAGAGGTCAGCACAGCACGGTTATCACAGAGTACAAAAAAAAAAAAAAAAAAAAAAAAAAAAAA
>VZSC01016127.1:29255-41470 GCA_013398225.1 Steatornis caripensis | reverse complement strand
AAAAAAAAAAAAAAAAAAAAAAAAAAAAGGAAAGAGGCGCAGGGCCAGGCCCCACCAACTCACGCAGGGCGTTCGACTACAGATCTATTTACAGCGAGTCCTTAGCCGATGGCAGCAACGCAAGAGAAGGCGAATGGAAAGCCCTAGCGTCCAAGCCAGTGTGGGGAGGGACATCCCTGCATGAAGGGGCCGGGCTGGCCAGCCCCGGGTGGCAGTGGGGAGACGGCAGAGGCTGTTGGACAGACGGAGAAGTGAGCACCATGGGGCGCACGCGCCGTGGCCGGGATGCACTGGCCGGCCCCGGGCGGCAAGGCAAGACACGCCGGCCGAGAGAGCACCAAGGGCAGAGGTGGCAGCTGCCTCCAAGTGGCAGTGGCAGCAAGGCCGGGCCCTGGGGGAGATGCCCGATTTGGAGGCTTGTGAGGTGTCCCTGAAGGCTGCACCAGCCCCAGCGTGGCAGGGCTGAGGCTGCCTTGTCCCCAGCCTGATGGCGCTGGGGAAAGGACAGGCTCAAGAGAGGCTCTGGGGTCACCTCTCGCCCAAAGGCTCCAGGGCACTGGCTGAGTGCAGGAGCTGAGCTGGATCACAGCGGAGGGGAGCAGGGGGGCCCCAGAGCCCAGCTGGGCTGGGGAAGGAGGTGCTGGCCTGGCAGAGCACCCCGTAGGCATGCTCAGTGATAGGCGAGCGAGAGGTGCTGAAGGCAGCAGCCCCGACTTGGCTGTGCTCAGGCCAGTGCCAGCACCCCTGTCCCATCCCAGCCAAGCTGGCTCTAGGGACAGTCACAGGACACTGCAGCCGGAGCGGGCTGTGACAGCACCAGCCCAAGCCCCACGTGCCTCCTTTCCACACGGTGGAGATTAAGGCATCGTGGCAGCACCAGGGCTGATCCCCTCCGTGCCCGGAGCCTCGCCTGTGACATTGCACAGTGGGGCCAAGAGGACATGTGGCAGCCCTCGGTGTCCCCAGCACACTGACACAGGGCACAGCCAAGACCCTGCCAGGCCATAGGGCGCAGGAAGGCACAGAGCCTTGGGGAGCCCCCAGGCATGGCTCTCCAACCCCCACCCCCAGGCCTGGCAGCACTGAGGGGATGTGGGGCAGGCTGTGCCCCCCAGCACTGAGGGGACGTGGGGCAAGCGTGCAACTGCCCAGGGATGGGGCAGCAGTGACCTCCCTGTGCCCAGGCCTCAGCCAGTGCCAGGTACCCTGGGGAGGGGATGGCCCGTGGCCTCCTGGCCTGGTGGGACACCCCGTCCCCAGGGCCAGCCTCTGCCTTGTGGGAAAGGGAGAGCTGCGAGGCGAGGGGCTGCTCCCGGAGCAACCCGCTGCCGCTGGCTGCCAAGTCCCATCTTAGCCAAACTGGGAGGCCCCAGGAGGTGGGTTCAGGGACTGGAGATTGTCCAGTGAGCACCAGTTTTGTAACAGAGGTGGTTTGAGTGGTGGCACCAACAGCTACAAAAGAAACCAAAGGGAAAGGGAGCTGCTTATAGGGAAGCGGTGGGCACCAGGCCACGGGCTCCAGGCCAGGGGAGCAAAGAACCAGAACAAAAAAGGGACCAAAGCAAAGTCTGGACTCGGCCAAAGGAAAACGGGAGGGGGGAAACAAAATAAAACAACCAAAGCGGGGTTTATTGGGCTGTCCTGGTCGCAGTGGCTGCCATGCAGGTGAAATGGGGAACGTACAAAGACAGCAGCAAGAGCCGCGCTCCTCCTCGGCCAGCACGAGGCAGGCGCTTCCCGCAGCAGCGGCTCCCTCCTCGCCTGCCCTCAGCTACACCTGGCTTGGCGGAGAGGGAGGTGGAGACCCTCGCACCTGCACTCCTGCCCTGCAGCCGCACACTCCTCCCGTGCCCCCCAGCTTTGGCCCAGGTGGCTCCCGCGGGGTCCCTGCCCCACGCAGGGGCCTTCCTGCAGCTCCCGGGAGCGGGGGCTCGGCCACATCGGTCACCCTGGCCCCAAAGCCCGAGAGTTCACAATAGAGACAGAAAAAATCAAGAAGAGAAACCAGGATTCTCCTACCCCCAGCGTCGGGAGGGAGACGGCACCTCGCCCTCTCCCACAGGTGAGTCGAGCTTTCCCACGCTCCGCCGGGATGCGCCGGAGCCCCGGTCCTCTCTGCTCACTCACCAGCCCCGCACTCTGGGATACCAAAGGAAAAGGAGGGCAGCCCGGTGGGAGCGGTGGCTGGCGGCGGCTCCCTCTGCCTGGGCCGGCATGTCCGGGCCTCACAGAGTCGACTGCAGGTCGGGATCCACCATAGTCTCGCGGTCTGGAGACTCGATGTAGTTAGCAGCTTCCTGGAGCTTCAGCAGCATGGCCATCTGCAGCGAGAGGAGCGTGGCACCAAGCCCGAGGGGGACGAGAGATCCGCAGATGCCCTGGGGAAGCGAAGGCCCCTCGGCCCTTCTTGCCCTCCCATACAAACCAGCCACCCTAAGAAACTCCTCAGAGGGTAAAGCAAAGCCCAGGGATGCTGCAAAATCCCTCCCTGTCACCAGGGCCTGGCCTTGGGCACAGCTCAAGGCTGAGCGTGCCAAAGCAGTGCAGGGGGACAGCCCCAGCGCAAGAGCTGGCATCGCCTGTGGCAGCCTGCTGTCTGCTAACAGCCTCTCCAGGCAACACACCAGGACATGTATGTGCAAGCCCCACTCTGTGTGTGCCTGCACAAGCAGACGCGATGGCTCGTGGAACGCCACGCCATGCCTGTTCGCTGGTGCACTGCAGTGCGCCTCGGCATGCAGCATGCCCAACGGAGCCACCACCCCACGCCCACGTCTCCTCCCAGGAGCACAAAAACGTTTCTGCATCCCCAAGTCAGGGGTTTTTACACTGAAAAGTGACTGGGAAAGTGAAGCACAGCCCCACCCTGCTCTCCTCCCTCCACCAGCACCGCCCAGCCCACTTCCCAGCGCACAGCACAGCAGGGCCATACCAGAGGGTCCGAGTCCAGGGAGCTGGGCGTTGTGTCTTTGACAGTGCGCTCCTCGGGAGGGGAAACGGTGCTGTGGGGCCCGATGGTGGGGGGTGGCAGGTGGTACAGCTTGGATTGGTCCTGCTGCGCTGACGGCCAGGGCAGGGTGTCCCGCACCCACTCCACGGGGTCCTCCCAGGCTGCCTTCTGCCCATGGACCTGCAGGCAGGGAGCAAGTGGCAGTCGCCTCTTCAGCACATGCCAGAGCCAGCGACGTGGCACTCCGAGCTCCCCCGGACAGCGCCATGTCCCACTACAGCCACAGGGCAGGGCAGGGACTGGCAGAGATGACACCTGTGCCCCAAATCCCAGCGGCTCCCCTTTCCCCACCCCATTAGACTGCTGCATCTGCATGTCCCGAGTGCTACTGGCTTGCGTTCCCACGTGCCAGGCAGCTCTGGGTACCTTGAGCCCATCTTTTGCCCCCTCCTGCAGGTAAGGGATGATGGAATTGTTCCACAGGTCGATGAACCAGGTCCGGAAATCCTCAATTCCAATGGGGCAGGACAGGAAGAAGCAAGGACCTGCAGGGGGGAAGGTAGAGAGCAAAAATAGGAGCTGGGTCCCCCCTACTCCAGTCACTGGTCCTGTGGCAGCACAGCCACCAAGCTGGGAAAGCCTGGCTCTGCAGAGTGCCCTGGGCTCAACCACCTCCTGGGAGCGGTGCCCGGGCAGTGCCAGCCTGACACACGTGGGCAGAAAGCAAGCTCCCGGGCAAGGAACGGGGCTGCTGTGTTCGATCTACCTGCCAAAAGAATGGTGAGGCAAAGACAGACCTGCCTGGAAAAATGGCTCCTCTGTGCCCAAGGAAGGGTGCCAATCAGACAGGCAGCCTTGGCTGACACCACTGTAACAGCTCCCGTGGCGCCTGGGAGCAAACGCCACCCAGGGAAGAGCAACACTTGTGTGCATCGCCCAGTGGCTTCTGGTTGTGTGGGAGCAGGGGACACGGGACAGTGCGTTGGCTCCCCAGACTCCTTTGGGAGGGTTGTGCCCCAGTCCCTGGGCACTCCCAGCAGTGCCAGGCAGAGGAGGGAGGTGTGCGGCAAGGCCGTACCGATGAGGAAGTCAGAGGTGCTGTGTTTCTCCAGGAAGGTGTGCAAGTGGTACCAGAGCTTGGGCACCCAGTCCAGCACACGCAGCAGCTCCTCCTTGTTGGCGTTGACATCCGTGTCCGACTCCAGCAGCTTCCGCCGCAGGTAGCGCACCAGGAAGCCGTTGGCTGGCTCCACATTGTTCGAGAAGGTCAGCATCCTGGTGGAAAGACTCAGGTGTTCAGGGCAAGGTCTCCACACAAGCTGCCCTGCTCCCCAGCACCCTTGGGGGATCCCCTAGCATTCCCAAACTGCACGTGCCCAAGGTTGGGGATATCAGATCCTTCTCGGATGGCAGGGACAGGCGTGGGGCGTGGTCCTCATCAGGGTCCTTAACCACAGGATGTGCCCCCAGGAGTGCCCAGGAGCAGCAGTGACAGCCTCTGTCCCCCACCAACCCCACAGGTATGGTCCCCAGGGATGTAGGATTCCCACCTGAAGCTGAGATGGAGGCCATGGTTTGGGGTCATCTTCACAGGCTGGTTGGTGGTCCCAATGACATAGGGGCTGAGCGAGTGAGAGACAGGATCCATGAGATAAAGAACCCTGCATCCCCCCTGCCCACAGCAGAGCTGAACTGAGCACAGCGGACACACACAGTTGTGCGGCCTCATCTCCACCAGCCCAGGCCGAGAGCAGCGGGGAGCGTGCGTGTGCTTAGGAGATCGCACCAGAGAAAGGTGCAGTGGGGCTCTCACCATTTGTGGTACTTGCAGGTGAGCGCGCCATTGACGAGCTCGCTGATGGAGCTCGCCTCGCTGAGGTCATCCAGAAGGATCACCAAGGGCACGTCAGCCATGCCCGTCTCCCGGTCGATCTGATTGGCCAGGTTGGAGAGGTACAGCTGCAGGTCCTGCAACAAACAGGCCGGGTATCACACGTGGGGCCACGGCATGGCTGCCAACGGGAATCGCAGCACCAGTGCTAACAGGGACACTTACAGCTGCTGCGTGCCCTCACCTTGCAGGACTGCTGGTGCATGTTGAAGGTGCTGACGATGCCCTCAGTGACGTCCCGACCTGAGCGCTCCACCAGGTACTCGGCCAGGCGGTTGGTCAGGTAGGTCTTGCCTGTGCCGCTGGGTCCTGAGAGGATGAGCCGCCGGTGCTTCAGCAGGAGGCTGATGTAATGCTGCATCATGGGCTTGGGGATGAGCGTCTCGAACACCAGGCTGTCCACACACTTCTCCTTCAAGCCTGCAGGCAGTGGAGGGCTGAAGGACCCGCTCACACCCCACAACATGGACAGAAGAAGGGACAGCAATAGAGCCTCTGCCGCACTGACCTTTGAGCGTCACAACGATGCTGGTCAGGCCCCGGCGGCACAGCGGCAGCTCTGGTGGCTCCATGTCCAGGACTCGCTTGATGTGGCTGATACTGTAGCCATAGACGGACTCAGTGCTGAGCCCCAGCGTGGAAGCAGGATCCATCTTGGTGATGTAATCCTACAAGAACAAGGACAGGGCTGTCAAGTGTCCCTGAGGGCTGGCAGAGAGCAAGTGGTGCTCCGCAGCTCCACCAGACCCTGGTAAGGTCCTGGGCCAAGGTGCGTCGGGCATGGTGAAGCAGTGTAAAAGGATGGCTCTCGGAAGAGGAGTCCTCATGCTCCTACCTTGAAGACCTGGCAGACCGCCTCATCCAGCATCTTCCAGTCCACCTTCCCGCTCACCTTGGTCCAGCCCAGGAAAAACTCCTGCTGCTTGAGGTCCTAGGAGCCAGGGCAGAAGTGTGCAGGTTGGAGCACTGTATCCAGCCCTGGACAGGTGTCCTCTACCCCTTGTCCAGGGCCATGGCACTGGGGCAGGTCAGGCTCCCCACACAGCCCACACTTACCCCCTTGATGATGTGCTGGGGCGGCATGCGCACCACAATCCGCAGCGTCAGCTCATCCTTCTGGGTGCCAGCGCTGACGGCATCCATGGGGGACACATCTGGGGATGGAGCAGTGAGGCCGTGCCAGCATGGAGAGCCAAGCTGCCAGGCCTGACTGTGCCTAGCCTGAGCCAAATCCTGCTGCAGCAGATCATGGCACCGGCAGCACAACAGATCCCCACGCACAGTTGCCTCCAGGTGAGCAGCGCCACGTTCCCACCAGCTGCCTCCTCCCAGGGGTCTACATCACCCATCACATGTCTCTGTCCCAGCCCTTCCCTGTCTGCCAGCAGCTCCATTACCCCTACCTGCGTCCCCCAGGCTGGGGCTGAAGGCATGGCCAAGGGTGAGACCCAGGGACCGCCGCGGTGAAGAGCAGGCCGACGTGCTTGTGACATGGCCGGGAACAGAGCCCGGCACTGCCGAGGGCCCCGGAGCCACTTTCAGTCGGTCATTCTCAGCCTTCAGGAGATCCACCTCCAGCTGAGGGAAAGCCAGTTACAGCCCAGGGTGAGGAGCTGGACACCAGCAGCATCCTGGGGCTGCAGCACAGCTCCAGGGGCACAGCGATGGTGGCCACCCCAGTACTTGGAGCCAGCAGGCTCCTGGCAGTGGTCCTCACCTGCATGTTGTGCATGGTCTCCCGCAGCTGCTCCAGCTGGTGGGCCGAGTTGAGGGCCTCCAGGCGGATGTCCGTCAGCTTCATCTCCTTCTCCCACAGCTCCGATCGCAGCTCTGACACCTCCTTCTTCTCTGGCTCACCCTCACTGTGGGCCTGGAAGAGCCTGGGCCAAGGCAGACATTGAGTCTTGCATGCGTCCAGGGTGAGAGCCTGCAGCACCCCCAACCAGCCCACCTCAAGCCCGTGCCGCCCATCCTGGCCCCACGTACTCAGCCGTGTCGATGCCCACGGAGGAGGATGTGGAGGATTTGATGGAGGGCGAGGCGGTCTCTGTGGAGCCATGCTGCAGCTTGGGGGAGGAGGGGGCTGATGAGTCTGGCGTGGCAATCTCCTCGATGTCCGAGTAGGACGAGGCTGACTTGGGTCCCTTCTTGATGCTGAAGGCCTTGTTGAAGGAGCTGCGTAGCTACAGGAGACAGAAACACTCTCATTAGGGACAACACAACAGTGCAGCCTTGCAAGCACAGACCTGGCCCAGTCCTGCCCCGGCAGCCCTGCCTGCCCAGGGCCCACAGACTGAGCTGGGACCAGTAACACCATATGCATCGTCAAGGCAGGACTGTGCCCTACCACTGCCCCGGGGAAGGCACTGGCCTGACCCTGCTCTGCTGGCACAGCTAGCGGATGGGGGTGCAGGGCACACAACATGACAGCCCCAGCCTGGATCGCACCAAACAGCCCCACGCAGTGGGACCCATGTCCTGGCCAGGGTCCCCCAGTCCTGCTCCCCATCAGCACCCACATCAGGGTGTCCACGCACCACACCAGCTCCTGGGTCCATTAGCAAGGTCCAACTCCATCCTCACATTCACCCCACCGCAGCCATCCCAGCAACGGATGTTTTGGGGGACATGCCCCTTCCCGGCCACCACAGGGTCCTGGTGCAAGGGGACAATTTCAGCCCCACACCCGCCTCTGCCCTGCGGGGTCCTCCTCGAAGTACAGAGGGCCAGCCAGCCCCCTGGGACATGGCACCGGGGGTCCCGGCTGGGCATGCAGCATGCACACAGCACACAGAGAGCAGCGGGTGAGTGAGCAACGTGCCAAGGCCAGGAAGGGTGGATGGACACTGTGCAGGGGCCAAACCGGGCCTGGGTCCCGTTTATGCACCACCAGCCTGCGGCAGAGCAGCAGGATGGGCACCCTGGGCTCACACCATGTGCCCTGGAGGGCCAGGGCCTGCTCTGAGGGGAGGTGGGAGCAAGACGGGATGGAGAATGGGCAGGATCCAGCCCAGCTCCCACAGGCTCCAGGTAAGCCGGGCTGAGGTGTCCCCAAAAGCAAACCCACTGCATTTCAGCATAAAAATAGGCAGGTGTCAGGCTCTGCCAATGGTGGGAGAGCAGAGGAGCACTGGGACCCACACGGGGTCCCGGCAGGGACAGAGCCACTTGGGGCCACATCAGGCCAGCCCTGGCAATGCAGAGATGGGCAGCACCACCCCCCAGTGCCACAGGCAGGGCTGCACTGAGGCCCCCGTCCCAAAAGATCCAGTTGCAGGGAGTCAGAAGAGTCCCTGCCCTTCCCAGGCAAGAAGGGGACTGTCCTCATGAACTTGGGCAGTTCAGTTCAGACCCTCTGCGGGGTGCATATTTTGGCCTTAACGTCAAAGGAAGCAGCCAAGGTGTGTGCAGCTTGGCTAGGGGCCCCGGGATGGCCCGTGCTGGGAGTTAGTGCCCGTGGGATGGATGGGATGGGTAGTGTTACGAGCACTGTCCTGCAAAATGGAGTGAGGGCCCTGGCCGGGCACGGCATGGTATGGAGGGGACAGCGTAGGACTTACCTCATACACCTGGAAAAAAAGGGTTGAGGTCAGCATAAGGGGAGAGAAACAAAACAAAGCAAGACTTAATCACGCATCCAGCTCAGAGCCGCGTGGCACAGAGAAGGGGCTGCCTGGCCAAGGCGCCCAGCCCCCGATGCTGCCAGAGCCTGCGTGGCCAAAAGGGAGACGTGGGAAAAAACCAAGGGAGCAGGCATGCAGGACCAGGCCTGGAAAACTAACAGAGGGGCTGGAGAAGGCCCAGCCAACATGTCAAGACACAAATCCATGGCAGCTACAGACTCCTCACCAGTGCTGTCCCCAGGACCAGCACCACGATGGCAAGGTAGACTGAGAGCAGCTGGCTCATGGGGCTGACCCCCTCCAGATCCTGCCAGAGACTCCCCAAGCCCCACGCCTCCTGCCAGCACCCTGTCCAACCCACCCAGCTCTTCTTCTTCTTCTTCTTGGCATCGGCATCCTTGCTGCTGCCAATGCTGGAGTGGCTAGTGATGCTGTTGAGGCTGGAGATGCTGTCAGAGGAGTTCTGCCGCTTGATGCGCAGCTCTGGGGCCAGCAAGAGAAGTGGGAAAGACCGGGAAAGGAGGTATCAGCAAACTGCGTCTGCCCCACCGCCAGCGCCACCCACACTCTCCTCCCTGCGCCCCTCCCTTCTCCCACCCAAACACCTTCCGAGCTCTCAGAGCCACCTCATCAAATGATGTGGGGCTCAGACACCACATGGGCGCTGCCATTCCGGACAGTGACCCCAGGACATGCCCAGAGCACACATTGTTCTGCTCCTGTCCTATGCCACCTCGTGGGCAGCACCGTGCACTCACAAGAAACAGCACTCATGGGAACAAGGCCAAGATCAGCAGCCAAAACGGCGCTGTCGGCAAAGGGCCTGGTGAGGACGTGTCCCAGGAGGACGACCATCCCGTCACACCCAGGCACCAGCGCAGAGACCTCCTGCACTGCCAGCTCTGGCTGTCCAGCCCTGGCTTCAGGTGCTCAGGGGTCCCAGGTGGGAAAGGCTGCTGCCCAGGGGACCCAGCCTTCCCTGTGAACACCTCGCATGAGTGAGGTGTGCCCTGGGTTCCTGTGCCAGCCCCAGGAAGGAGCAGCCAAGCTGGATCTGGGTGAGCAGCAGGAAGGGCTGCATCGCAGTGGTGGGTGCTGCAGCACCACACCTTACCTTTGGGCGTGACATCAGTGCCATTCAGGGCACCCTGGATCACAGCTTGGGCCTCCGAGTTCTTCTTCTTCAGAAAGTCGATGGTCTCTCGCAGGTCCAGCAGCTCGGTGTCCTGGTGGAGCAGAGCCGGGAGCCATAGAGCACATTCCGATGGTGCAGGGCCCCCTGAGAACACCACTTGGGGCGGGCAGTGCCAAGCAGGTTCACCCGAGTCCAGCATTCCCCAGCCCCACAAGCACCCTCCCGCATTGCCGGCGTTCCTCAATGACCACTCAGCACCCCGACAGCACCCACCTTCTCCTCAGCAGTCTCAGCCAAGTGCCGCAGGCGGGACGTCATGCTCACCAGGCTCTGCTCAAAAGCTGCCACCAGGTTGGCCTGGGAGAGGTGGAGAAATGGCTGAGCACCCACACCTGGGAGAGCACCCATGGCCGGGTGTGGGATGCAAGAGGCTGGAGAGGAGAAATCGAGGATCTTGTGGGCGCAGGCCAGCACCAGCCCCGTGCACGGCAGGGACACAAAGTGGTGTGTCCTGCAGTGGGCAGCAGCTGCTGCAGGGACTCACATTAGCAGACAGCTGGGACGTCAGAGTGGCCACCTTCTCCTGTGAGGACTCCAGCTCACGACGAAGCTTGCGGATTTGCTGTGGGGAGAGAGCAGGAGTGAGAGGGACCAGGCACTCACCTTCGCAGCAGTGGCAGGGGCAGGCAACAAGCTGAGGGTGCGGGCTCACCTCAGACTGCATCTTCTCCTCAGCCTGGCGGCACAAGAGCAGAGAGAGACAGACAGAGGCAGGCAGTCAGGAGGGCAGCAAGGCAGGGACAGGCTCGACACAAGGCAGAGGCATGCACAGAGACCCCTGTTCCCACCCAGGCCCCCCCAGCCATGCACAAAGCGGTGCAGCACAGAGGTGGCTCTTACGGAGGAGTAGGTGGAGGACGCGCTTGAGGCCAGGGACAGCACCGATCCATGAACTGCAACAGAATAAAACCCAGCATATCAGGGTGCCTCTGGTCGGTGGCATCCCCAGGCACTGCAGGTGCAGGGGAGAGCGGGGTGCAGGAGACGGAGGTCCCCATGGAGGGGAGCTCTGCGGGGAGCCGGGCAAGGCAGAGGATGGGACAGCAGCTCCTCAGCACTGCTCGTTTCTCAGCCTGTGGCTAGTGACCTCCCCGGGCATGTGGTGTGCAGCAGGGTATGGGGAACACCCTCAGCCTCCAGCCTCCTCCTCTCCGGTTGAGCCTGGGGGCTCTGCCACCCTCTCTGGCTGCTGATTCCCCCCCCAAGTGCCACAACATCCTGGGGCCAACAAAGGGACACCGGGCACCCATGGGGGTCAGGGCGGGCTGTGGCCCAGAGCAGATGCCAGCACAGAGGGGTCCGCCAGGCCCCTCGAGGCTGCCGTCCCCTGCTCTGACACCAAGGACGGGATGCGCTGACCCACCTGACTGCACTGCAGCAGTGCCAGGAGGAAGGGACAAGTGTGCGGGGAGCCCTGCTGCCCCCCCGGGAGCCCCCTTCGCCTGGGAAGGAGCGCAGCACACTCTCACCGTCATCCACAGGGTCCCGGAAGGAGCCCGAGCGGATCATGCCCTTGGGCTTGTCAGCCAGGGAGAGGGTGCTGCCCATCTGGGACGTGCTGTACAGCTCAAAGGTGGAGTCGTGGGTGGGAATGCTGTTGGAGCGGGTGATCCGCGGGGTTGCGGCAGCAGTGGGGCTCACTACAAGGAGAAGGCAGGGGAGAGGCAGGGTCAGAGTCACACTGGGGACCTGGGATTGGGATCGGGAAGCAGGACTGGGACCAATCCATGAGAGCTGGGATGTGGGAAGGAGGCAGGGATCATTGGCCCAAAGCACTTGGGTCTCAGGGGAAAGCTAAAACAGAGATTTACACGGGGAAGACCTGGACACCAGCACCAAGGTAACCACAGGGCTGAGAAACAAATCCACCTCCCTGGCGCAAAGTGGCCACCACCACCATGCCAGAGCCCATCACCTTTGGGTGCAGGAGGGGAGCACCTCATCACCCACTGCCCCCCACCAGCAGCCCCAATCCATCTGCCTAGAACCCCAACCCCAAACCCCCCAGGAACTCGTAGGTCGTGGCAAGAGCAGAGCAGGGCTCACCCCTTGCCCTGCCAGGCACCTCCAGGCAGCAAGGAGCTGTGGGGAGAGCCAGGAGGGTGGATGATACACCCTAAAGAGGAGGTGATGGATATCTCTGGGCCCTGGGCACAAACCAGCACCTTGGTGGGCCAAAAGCACCAGGCACTGGGCGTTAGGGCTGCTGGGGGTGTCAAGGACAAAAGCAGCACCCAGGGCAGCAGCAGCAAGTCACACGGGGTGACGGGCAGGAGGGACAGGGCTTGCTGCAAGCAGAAGGGGGCTGGCGGTGGAGGGCACTGACCGATGCTGGTGAGTGGACCCTTCCCAACCAGCGCCATGGGGAGGGCGGGGGGCGAGGGCAGCTCCTGCTGGTCATCCGACTCGGGGAGCCCAGTGCTGACAGCGTGCGAATGGCGTCGCTCCTTGGCCTCCTCCTGGGAGTGGAGCTGGTATCTGGAGAGCAGGAGAGACCAGCACGATGAGGCGGACCAGCATCAACCCAGCTCCTGCCCACTGCACCACAGCCCAGCC